>PVJI01002176.1:8906-153067 GCA_004026765.1 Micronycteris hirsuta | reverse complement strand
AACAACAAACCTTGAGTGCCGCCAAGGTGCACACTTCCTCAGAGGATTAGCTATACAGTTCCTCCTTTGTAAAGTTTTCTGAATTATTTTCAGTTCCATTAAAGGTTACATGGGATATTTATCTCTTTACTAACCTCTCCTCCAAATTGTATTGGGTAAAATGATTTAACCACAGTTGGATCAACAAGTTTTCTGGGTGAAATAGGATTCTGAAGAGTGGTCTGAACTCGGCTGAAAGGCCTTACTTGGGGAAAACACTGTGACGTTTTAACTTCGGATGGGGGACCTTCTACAATATTTTAGAGGCTTTAGACCCTCCTGTAGGGGAGAGTGCTTGCTACTGATCAACTGCAGTCCCACCTTATTTTTTACCAATAACACGTTCTAGACCGGCTTCCACAATCCTCTATCTTCAGACAGGTTCCTCCCACCCCACCTTCGCATCATCCAGCTGCGCTGCAGAGGCAAAGAAAACACCCATTCAAATTGGGTTCTGCCTCGAGGGACTTCCTTGTCGCGCCCACGGTCAGGCCCCATGTTGGCAGCGATCAGACCGCGGCGCTAACGGCCACCGCAGGCCGCCGAGTCTGCGGGGCAGCAGGGCGGCGGGTGGCCCTGAGGGGTCCGGCCTCGAAGGGCGAACGGCCGCCCCGCGCCCCTGCCCTCCGCGCGCAGGCAGCTCGGCGCCCGCTCCTCTCGCAGGCGACGTCCTTCCTCCCGGCGCCGGGGCGACGGCGCCCCGGCCCAGCCCGAGGCCACCACGGGGCCGCGTACCTGCTCGGCGCGCGCCGCCTCGGCGTCCTCGTCCGGCGCGGGGCTGGCGCGGGAGCGCCCGCCGGCTCGCTCCGGGGGCTGCGCGGGCAGCTCGGGCTCCTGCCCCGGGCCCTCGCCGCCGCCGCCGGGCCCCGGCTCCTCGGGCTCGGGCTCGGGCTCCGAGTCCGTCTGCCAGGTGGAGTCGCAGTCCTCCACGGTGGTGGGCTCGCGGAAGCTGACTCCGCCGAGCAGGTTGCCCATTGAAGAGGTGGCGGCGGGCGCGGAGCGGCGAGGCTGCGGGGCGCGTGCTGCGGGGCGCGAGCTGCGGCAGGCGCGCTACTGGGGCCGGGGCATGGCCGCGGCGAGGGCGCAGGGCGGCAGCCTCGGCGCGCCCGCCGCCGCACTGCCTCAGCGCGGAGAGCGGCAGACGGGCACACTCGCGGGGAGGAGCCGGCGGCCCCGGGACCGCCGCCGCCGCCAACGCTTGAACCCGCCCATCTGGTTCCTTCTCCTCCCCTTGGGCGGGAGCCGGCGGGAGCCGGCGGCAGCTCGGAGCCCGCGGGAGCGAACTGCCCAACCCCGCCGACCTCCGCCGCCCAAGGCTCGGGGGACACGCCTCACTTTTCACCCTGCACCCCGCCCCCAGGTCTGCCTTCTTTCGGCCTTCTCGGGTTCCTGGGGGTGGGTCGGGGTCGGCTGCTGACCTGCCCCTTCCTCCCTCTCCACGCCCCCCCCCATCCCACTCCCACCCCTAGGCAGGCAGTACTGGCTTGGGGCTCTTTCCGTCTGAGCGGGAGCAGTGATTCATCCCGCCCAGCTCCGGAGGGCGGGCTGGGGTGGACCTGATGTCAAGGAGGTGTCACCGTCCGCAGGCAAGTCCTGTCCACAGCCCCTCCCCTTCTCCCTGCTGGTTCAAGCCGAAGATAAATTAGCTGCAGCAGAAGACAAAAGCTAATGGTGACCGGGTACCATATAAACAGAAAACCCAAACTATGAAGACTATTTAGGGCAGCCACCTGGAGTCCCTGTGGTCTAAATAAAGTCAAAGCTATCTGTCACCTCGTCTTGTAAGCAAAAATCTCTCAAAACAAAAACAGCAATAATGACTAGACTTTCACTTTGATCTGTGGACAGTTTTACCAATATCCACTCCACACTGGCACTCTGAGTAAAATAAAACCTCAGAATCCTTGGCCCCTTGGTCTGTTCTGCATATGGAAGATAGGGAGGTAGCGGGACTGGGGGTAGGGGAGGGGGAATTTATTATAAAGTACTTAAAGATAAAACAGCATGCTCCAATAAGTGGCCCAGAGAAAAGTGACTACTGTAAACTTTGCATTATGACCTTCTAACAGGAAGGAACAACTCTCGAAGGCAGCCACATCTATGTGTGCAGAACTCCGTAGGTACTCAGTAAACATTTGTTGAATATGGTTAGATGCAGTTTAGATAGACAAGATAAAACTGGTGCACTTGAAATAAATAGTTTCTTTTTTTAATGTTTCGTGATAAAATAGGATATGAAACCAAGGTCGGCTGGGCTGTTTCTAGGAGAAGAATCAGGTGAACAGGATGCTCACTCCACAGATAAGTCAGGGTTTTCTGTCTTCAAGCACCGCAGCAGGAGATCCCAGCTGCAGCTCTGTCCCTAATCAGCTTCTGACCTGAATTTCCTCATCTGTAAAGCAGGGCCAGATTTTATCCCCAGCGTCCCTTGCAGCTCTCACTTTGTATGATTCGTGACTGGGCAAAGCTCTAAAACTAGTAAGTAGTAGACACCAGACACACAAAAATACTTTTTGGTCATCGTGACTTAGTGAAGAAGAAATGGGGCAGCAGTAGAATGCCTGAACCTAACTGCTCATATCTGGAAACTTGGATCCATCTTCCATTGGCAGAGGACCAGAGCATGCTGCAGAAGGAAATACTGTCCATCACCATGAACACTGCAGACATAGAAAGTCTGGGGATACTCGCTGTGCCCAGGTGCTCAATCAGTTGGTTTAGGAGCATGTAAACTAAAGGTGGCCTTATATTTTGTGTCCTCCTCCCACTGAAACGTAGAGTCAAATTCCCCTCCTTTTGAATCAAGGGCTGAACTCAGTGGCTTGCTTTGGAAAATAGAATATGAGGATTTTCAAAAATAGAATATCTGGAATCTTCAAGGTTAAGCTATAAGGAAACTTGAATCTTCTACTGAGGTCTCTTGGAACATACTGTCTGCTAACCCTGAGCTGCGATGCAAGAAGTTCAACCCCCTTGAAACTGCCATGCCAGAAATGCCACAATGCATGCCTTCTGGTCACTAGTCCCAGCTGAACCCTGCCTTCCAGCATTCCCTGCTGAATCCTGCTGGTTATTTTTTGGATTCTCCAGAAATACCTCCCAGTAACTTCACTGATGCCATGTGAAACAAAGGAACTACTCGGCAGAGCCCTGCTCAAATTCCTGATCCTCAAAATAGTGAAATATAATAAAATGACTGTTGTCCGAAGTCACTCGATTTTGCAGTAGTTTCTTATCCAGCAATAGGTAATGGAACAGTATGAAGTATCTGTGTAAGCCTGTGTGTGTTTGTGTATATAACCACTGCAATTAAGTCTTTACCTTTCCCACCACCTCTTAGCAATTTTTATAGGGCTATAGATTTTTGTGCCAAGTTGTGCAACATATCTTCTAAGAACATAATTTTACATGAAGTAGTATAACAGCCTTAAGTAATAATTTTAAAAAGTAAATATAATTGATCACGTTGTGTCCAATTTGTGTATTTAAGAAAGTTAATTCTGGAGGTCTCTCATCTCTAGGTTCTGTACACAGAAATTGCCTTATCTGAAAACTTAAATTTTTTCATTATCCCTACCTTTGAAAATACTTAATATTCCTGCATTAATACTAAAGAAGCATGCCTTTGATTCATACAAAAATATTCAGTGCCAGGCATATATTAATTTATCGATATATTTTAGCTCTAATCATAACTTATCCAATGTCTTCAAAGAACATTGAATTCAACTATAATACATATTTATATGAAACAAGGAGGAAGTAGCATCACAATTATCTGCTATAAAGTATAACTTCTGATTCCCTACCTCCAAAATCTACCCTAAGCTATACAAATTTTATGGCCATGCTTCAGTGTAACTGTTTTCAGCCTTCTCATGCTTCAATCATGTCCTTGATGGGTGAGGCCATTTAAGAAGGAACCTATGATCCAGAGACACAACTTTTTTTGGATAGAACCAAAGACACATTTAGCATATAATAAATTGGTTTTTGTTTTATAGTGAATTGTGTTTTAGGGAAGTCCAGAGAGAAAGTTTATTGTTACATAATTTCCTCTGACAGCCTTTCAAATAAAAGGAAAGGGTAGATCAAAGCCCAGGAGTTTAATTCTCAGTAGCTCCTAGGAACTTAAGACCTGTGGAGAAAAATACAGTGTTATAAAAATATTACCCTCCTTTATCAAAAGCAACTTTATTTCTATTATTTCTGGTAACTCTTTCTGTTGTTTTTATTATTTTGTAGTAAAGTGAGTGTTGGGAGTAGATCATTTATGTCATCACCAGACTTGAGAAGTTGGAGCGCCCTAGCTGCATAGCTGCACACGTGAGGTGCCTTCTCCAGCCTTTCCAGGCCCCTGAAGTGTTGGCTAATCCCCCAAAGCAATAATGTACTATGTTGCCTGAAAACTAAGAAGCAGTTGATTCTAAAATGCATCTTATTTTAGGGACATTTAAATTTGAATAACATTCCATTGTACAATCCATGCAATACTGTGGTTTGCTAAGAGAGAAGTTTAACATTTTTAAAGGACTAATTTATTTCTAAGAAATAGTTTTCAATTCAAAGGCCAATTCTAGATTCATATTCAACACTAAGTATTTTCACTGCTTAAAGCCCTTTATACCAATCACACTAAAGTTATTAATAAAGCAATGGTAACATGTTTGTAGAATTTATTATTGTAAATTAAGATGTCAGTGAAGGCAAATTTAAATTAATATAATAATTCAGTAATCATAATTTGCATAACTAAATTCAACCTGTAGACTAAAAGTTGAACAATGTTTAAATTTTAAAAATAACACTTGGCCCTGGCTGGTGTAGCTCAGTGGATTGAGTGTGGGTTGGGAACCAAAGGGTTCCGGTTCGATTCCCAGTCAGGGCACATGCCTGGGTTGCAGGCCAGGTCCCCAGTGAGGGCCATGTGAGAGGCAACCACACATTGTGTTTCTCTCCCTCTCTTTCTCCCTCCCTTCCCCTCTCTCTAAAAAATAAATAAATAAATAAAATCTTTAAAAAAAAATAACATTTGATCAGGAACAATGTTTGGATTCCTTATTCAGACAATGAGCAGCATTTAGACCCCTTTTTGGGATTTTGTATTCAATTCAAGATGCTGAACAGTAAAAATATTGTCTAGCCACATTTTAATAAAACAAGTATTCAAATTTTTAAATGAAAATTAGTATAAATACTATGAAGTACAGGAACTCTGACTTCAATAAAAAAAAGTAAGAAGAAATTTTGCCTAGCATAAATAAAAATAGATACCCAAATTTCATTTTTCTCTTTATTGCCATTAAATATTTGTTATTATTTTACACCCTTCTTATTCTTGACCCTTTAAATTTATCTGATCACCTAAGAGCAATACTGTAAGTGGGTAAGAAATAGATAGGAAAACACATTCTGGACTCACCCTCAACTCAGAACGGGGCTTGTTATTATAGCCCAGTAAAGCGGATTTCATCCCGCAAAATCCATGGGAGACCGTAACCGAACGCGTGAATCAATCTCACCCAGAGACATGCTTGGAAAAGGAGTTCCAGTGCCACAGGTCTTTCCCTCAATCTCTGGAAAGGCCCCAGGTGTAGCTTAGCCGGGCTTTTTATTAGAAGTTTTAGGATACATTTGCATTGGATTGGTTATTCATGAACTATGGCAGAACAGGGGTCTTCAATTGGGTCATGAAGATATATGGGAAGGGGATAGATAAGCGGTAGGTTTACTCAGTAAGGTAAACATTTGGGGTACAGAGCATTAGGATGTAAATTCAGGTCCGGTGGCAGACAAGACTGGGGCAGTACATTAAACAGGAGACAAGTAAATTGAGTGTAAGCCAGCTAGGGCTGTCAACTTTTAGGACCATAAAACATTGAGGCAGGGAAGAATTTCAGGGATCCATTAACTTAAGCTTCTTGGCTTCTGGGAAAGAGACTCAGCAAGGCAGAGAATTTCTTAAGAAACATTTTTGCCAAATTCCCATTAGAGAATTCTTTTTTCCACGGACATGATTTTACGCTGGCCCACATGGGAATGTTTATTCACGCGGAGCTTTGCTGAGACACGCATGGATCCTGGGACCGCATATCTTCATGTGTGTGAAAAGAATTCTGCCACAGCCAAGGAACATGTGATTCTTCTGGGTTCCTCCAGACTTCCTCAGTTTCTGCCCCTCTCTTTTGCAGTTACTGTTAATCTTGTGAAAAGACCCCGGGAGGCAGGTAGTAGGAATGGACCTCCTCCAGGCTACTCAGAGCAATTGCCCCTAGGAGGACACACCAGGACCAGCAGACAGGCAGGCTGTCACTGAGCCCAGAGACACATCATAGGGCATGTGGAGAGACCCAAAAGCAAGCATTGGGCTTTTCATCCCAGGACGAGGTGGCAGCCTCAATGCACCGGAGGAACCATGTCATATTCCTGCCCAAAGATGAGTTCGGGCTGCTTAGGCCTTAGCACCCCCAGACTCTGGTCTGGTCTTCTGTGAGATGGGTGTGCTGTTTAGACGGTTAAAGAATAATCTCTCGTAGACTGTCAGCAGCTCCATCAGGAGAGAACGAAGGCATGGGTGTGTGTGGCAAGGAGAGGTACTGTTCATCCAGATGGCCTTCTCTTCAAAGAGAGGCAGCATCCTATTTGGTAACAACTGTTTCTTCCAGCCTTGGTAGCTCACAACTATCTTTAGAAGAGTGCCCAGAGAGTTTTTTGTCTCCGTTTTAAACTTTGTTTTCTAATGGCTATTCATCTATTTCACCCAGTTTCCAAAATAGCCACAGTGAGCCTCACTTCCTGTTATTCATGGCCTTGAAAAGTCCCCTTCCACACTATATAATTCCAGAACCATCTCTATTATTATTTAAGTTGTTAGAATGTTTTGATTAAAAACAACCACGAAGCTAATACCAACGAATGTATTTAGTAAAAATTATCCTTGTAGTAGTTAAAAACGTTATAGTCATCTATTTAACGTTATAGATGACTATATAGTCATCTATTTATAGTCATGCTTTCTTTTTAAATATATTAAGTGCCTTTGATATTAAGATAAGGGTTGCAAACATTCACAAGTGTTCAATAGATACTTTTTAAGTCATTACAAATATACAAAAATGGTAGTTGAAATATTAATGAGTTAGAGATAATTATGAAACCATGTGCATAGTCCTAGGTAATAAAATAGTAATTATAATAGTGATCATAAGAACTATAAATTAAAAAATCAATTGTAGGTATAATGGCAATCATATTAGTTTAAAATGTGATGTCAGGTGTTGAGAAAGGACAGAGATTGTAAAAAGAACCTGGACATCCTCAAGGATATGCCATTGTGGAGAAGCGCCAGGCGATATGGCTAGCAGAAGCCTCTATGAATTTGTTTATACAAGTCTTCCCAACACACAGGCTTGTACAGAGTTGAAAATCACAAACATCAACTTATAAGACACACTTGAGCCCTAAACTGATAAGATATTAAGACTTTCCATAATCTCAATATATAATACACACGTCTAATATACCTTACTCTCTGTAAGACATTCAATATGTACTTATTGAATACATTTGAATTCATCTACTATAGCAAAAATAAAGCTAAGTAAACGATAAAATCCAATTTTGAAGAAAGAGGAAGCCTCAAGGGCAGGGTGATGGAATGTTGATATGTGTGACATCCTAGATGTCAAAGAAACTTCCACAATATTCCTAGATTGCATGTCAAACAAACACGGAAATGGCATATTTTCAGGATAGTCCATTGAAACGAAAACCAATCCTGTCTGCTCTAAACTGGGCTTCCAACTAACACAGACCAATTATGAGTATACTCACCAACCTAGGGAAGCTACGAACTGAATGAATAGTATGTGTGTGTATATCATGTGAGTGCAATTGAGCTTTTTCTTAGTACAAATGTGAAAAATCAAAGATTTGGCTCAGGGATGTAGAGAGCTTAAAAGAATGTCACTTATTCATCACTCATGACCAAAAAAACTATCAGACTGCCTGCAAGTCCATCAATATTGTTGAACCCATCAGAGAGCTGAGGTCACAGAATAACCACTAGCCCCGAATTTAAGGAGACACAGGCCTCTGCAGGGAGACAAGATGGCCACTTGCTTGCCTGGTGCAGTCACCATGAGACAATGGTTGTGTAAGAGCTCAGCGGAAGAGTTAACAAATTGGTAAAGGCTGAAAGCATCTAGGAGCGGCAAATATGGGAGTGTTCACGCCCTCTGGCAAGCTCTTCTGCATGAACCCCACCCAGAACACCCTGAGAAAGCACCCCCAGTCTTGGAGGCCTGAAAAGTCAAGTTAGCAACCTCAGCTGAAAAGGGTAGGAAACCCCCACTAGGACCTTTCTCCTGTATCTCGACTATAGAACAAAAGACTTAAACTATTGCAGAAGATAACAAACTCCGGCACTGAAAAAGGGAACAGAAAATAATCCTTCCATCCCTAGTTCCCATTTCCCTGGGACAGATATTGAACTTTCAGTGCTGAACCTGGGAAGGTCCCTGGCACACTGAGAGGAACTGGTCATCCAAACCCTGAGAGAGGCTCTGGAATACTTCCAGCCACACACCTGCAGGGGAGGGAGGAACTGAAGGAGAGAGAAGACCACAACCATCAGGCAGTGCCTGCCTAAGACTGAGGCTCACTAACAATAGAGAGCTCCCTCTCCCCACGGCCAGACTCACAAGCTGAGTAACAAGTGACAGTGAGATATTGCTAAAAAAAAGGGGGGGCCAAGAGTGAGGAGACAGACCCTCTGTGATGTTCAGCGCAAAGGGAAGACCGAATGCCGAGGGTAAAGGAGTCACTGAGAGAAGCCACCAGCCAACCAGACCCTGAACTGAAACACGAGGCGTAACTAAAGGAATTTGATGCCCGTGGCACACTGGGGCAAAGCACTGCCCTGAGGAAGGGAATCTCAAACTCAGCCCAGCTCCTGACTTATTTTGCACACTAAAATTCTAGCAGAAAAACAGGTATATGCTTTTCCAGGCATATAATCTATTTTTCTTATCTCTATTCTCCTACACAAGGTGTCTGGCTTTCAACAAAAAATTACAAGGCTCATGAAAAGGTGAGAAAAACAACTCATCAAAAAATAAAGCAGTCGGCAGAACCAGACTAAGATATGACAGAGACGTCGCGACTGCCTGACAGGGAATTTAACTATGAGAAATGTGATAAAGTTCTAGTGCAGCAATTTTCAACCTTTTTTGTCTCATGGCACAAATAAACTAATTACTAAAATTCTGCAGCACACCAAGAAATATATTATTTTTTGCCTATCTGACAAAAAGTGAGGTATAATTTGATTCATTCACACCGCATAGCCATTGTTCTGTTGGCTGTTGCCATTTTTTTTTTATTTTGACGAGCTAAAGGAAAAGAGATTGGTGCCCCTGACAAAATAGTCGGGTATTGCATGTTTTCAAAATTCTGTGGCACACCAGTTGAAAGTAACTGCTCTAGTGGAAAAGGAAAACAATATGCAAGATCAGATGGGTAATTTCAGCAGGAAATGGAAACCACAGTAACAGAGGTAAGGAATGCCTTCAATGGGTATCAGTGGACTTAACAAAGAATCAGTGAACTTGAAGGCTTGTCCATAGAAATGACCTAAACTGAAACACAAAGAGGAAAGAAAAAGTTACTAGGTATTTACCCAAGAGAATTGAAAGCTTGTATTCACACAAACCTTTATTGGCTGTTTATCATATCTCTGTTAAAATTCCTCCAGCTGGAAACAACCCAAATATTTTAACCAGTGAACAGATGAGCAGAGTGTGGCATATCCATGCAATGGGATACAACGCAGTATTAAAAAGGAATGAACTATTGATATTGACACTGATGAATCTCAAATATATTTTGCCAAGTGAAAGTAACCAGACCCAAAGCATATATATTATAGGATCCATTTATATTGTTTTCTGAAAATGGCCAAAATAGAGAAGAAAATAGGCGAATGATTATCAGGTTTGGGAGGTGGGGTAGTGGTTGTCTACAAGAGGCAGCTGGAGACACTTTGGGGACAACAGAACCGCTCTGTAACATGACCGTGGTGGTGGATACACTGATCTAAGCATCTGTCAAAACTCATAGAATTTTACCCCCCAACAAATGAATTTTACTCTAGGTAAACAAGAATACACTAGCATGTAGGGGTACTCAAAAATGGAATATAAGCTCTAAGAAATGTTACTGACCTAAACTATGAATAACATTACCACACGAACACAGGTAGAGAAGCAAAGAACTAAGATAAATAACTTTAGAATACAGTATTTTGATCAAATACTATTAGGACTTAAGATAAAAGTTATTGTATAGATATGCTATACTCTAGTTAGTAAATGAGACATGAGTTAGCAATTCTGAACTGATTTGTGTACACTGATATTGAACAAGAAGGTAAATATATAGTGCACTGTGAAGGCCGGGTTTCTAGCTGTCAGAGAAAGAATAAACCTTGTGGTATTGGATTGGAACTATAAACTCATAGTTTTGTTTTTTTTTAAATAGATAGATATACCAATAAAGTTATAAGAATGAACACAAATGTGTGTATACATGGTGTTACTATTATACATATCACATATACATGTATGAAGTCTGTCTGGAAAAAGTCCAGCCATTGTGAATGTAATGAGATCGCTTTCTGTGACATCGATGTAACCTGGCAGCCAAGGAGAATGGACTAGAATGAGCATGTGTGAACAATGATGACTTCACTGTACTAGTCACTGGGGGTGGTAGATGCTGTTGAGTGAGCATGCGTGCTGTGTGGCCATCACATTCAAAATGACTGAGTGAGTAGAGCAACGAATCTGCATCAAATTTTGCATTAAGCTTGGACATTCCTCCTGCATATTCAGATGATTCAGAAGGCTTTTGGAAACAATGCAATGAGTGCAGCGCAAATAAAAATGTGTCACAAACACTTCAAAGATGGTCGAGAATCTGTTGAAAGTGATCCATGCTCTGGAAGGCCTGCAACAAGCAGAACACCTGAGAGTGCTGAACGTGTACGGGCCGCAATCAACAAAGATCGGCGACTGCCAGTGCAAGGACTAGAAGCTTATCTGGGCGTTCCAAAAGCTACTGTGTCCGAGATTTTGACGCAGAATCTTGGCATGAAATGTGTTGTGGCAAAATTTATTCCGAGGCTTCTGCTGTCAGAGCAGAAGGAACATGGCGCTGCAATTGCTTATGACTTGATTCAAACCACTACCAACGAATGAGATTTGGCACCCTGCGACTTCCGGCTTTTCCCAAAACTAAAATCACCTTTGCAAGGGAAGAAATTTCAGACTGTCCATGAGGCTCAGGAAAATATGACGGGGCAGCTGATGGTGATTCCAACAAAGGATTTTGCAGGGTGTTTTGAGCAGTGGAAGAGATGCTGGGAGAACTGTGTGAGGTCCTAACGTGCCTACTTTGAATGGGACTAAGGTGTCATTGTCCTGTGTACAATGTATCTTGTATCTTCTTCAATAAATGTCTGTATTTTTCATATTAAATGGCTGTATACTTTCTGAACAGACCTTGAATATGTATATACATGTATGTATACATGCATACTATTTATTTTTTATTGATTCAAATTCATGCACCTCCTTTAAGACTAGCTCAGTGCTATCTCCTTCGTGAAGCTTTCCAGTTTTTCCTTTGTAGATTCTCATTTTGCTTTATAATTCTCTTAGGCACCTATCAGATTTGTCTTGTGTTTTTGTACGTATCTTAGATGTCCTTCCAGATAGCAAACTCCTAAAGGTCTTGTTTGGCTTTATCTTTTACAACACCCTCCATGATCTCTTAAATGGTATGGGTGCTCAGTAAATTTACTGAGTAGAATTTAATGTTAGAGGTATCTAGACACAAATTTGAATGCCTAGGAATTAACATGCCCTCGAGGTAATTAGTTCTCTTCAAGCTAGACTCCGCAGAGCCTTAGAAAGTCCAGATATTATGTAGGGTTCAACCCTGGGTCTGCGACTTTTTCCCTTTCATTCTTATCAATATCAGGTAGTCCCTATGACTATGAAAACTAAATACTGATGATCCCTGAATATATATATATATATATATATATATATATACACCTGTCTTTAACGTCTCTGCAGAGAAACTTTGGCATCTTTCTGTTTCTCCCTCCCTGTCTCTCTCTCCCCATCTGCCTCCAATTCAGCAGGGAGTGGTATGCCAAATCTCTTCCGGTTCTCCACCAGGTAATGCACTCCTGTCCATTGGGGCCACAGTCTAAGCCAACATCATCTTTCTCCAAAATCTCTGAAATTTTCTGAGGTGCTTGTCCTGTTTTACACTCTTTATTTCAACTCATTCTTCATAAAGCAGTTAGAATGATTATCCTAAAAATCTAAATCATACTATGTGTCTGTTTAAGTTGTTTAAAACTCTTCAGTAGCTTTCCATTGTTCTGAAAATAAAATCTGATCACTTTATTTATTGCTCAAAGCTCTGCACACAGCTGTGCTCCTAGTCATGAGCTCTGCCAGTTCTTCCAGCGCAGACACCTTTTTCCTTCTTTAGAGCCTTTGCTACCAAAGAAGAGCCTTCACTTCTGCTAGAATAGAGCTTATCAAGTTATCTGTGAAGGATCCTGTCTTTCCTTTTCTGCAATCTATCATAAAATTATACTTTCTAAAGTAGGGTAAAAATCAACTACTAGAATAAAAGTTAAAGAAATATGTTTTATTTTTAGATTTAACAGGCATAAAGGTAGTCTATCAAATTACTATAACTGTTTCAAATGCTTATTCTCAATTTCTATACAGATCTCATTCGGGTTCAGGAACAGTTCGCTGAAGGGGAAGATTCGTGGGCTACTGAGCAGCCCTGTGTTAGAACTCTGTGTACGACTGATTCCATCTGCTAAACTCTTGGCTTAAATGTCACATCTTCAAAGAGTCTGCCCCTGATCATGCTTTCTAATTAGCTCCATCCCCTTTTACTGTATTTTTTATCACTTTATCCTATTTTTTCATTCATAACAATTAAATTACACAAACACACATACATATACACAT
Organism: Micronycteris hirsuta; assembly: GCA_004026765.1. Taxonomy (NCBI): domain Eukaryota; kingdom Metazoa; phylum Chordata; class Mammalia; order Chiroptera; family Phyllostomidae; genus Micronycteris; species Micronycteris hirsuta. The sequence continues at coordinate 139,964 of PVJI01002176.1, read as the reverse complement.
CTCTGCTTACTGTATTCCCTGCATCTTCCTCACAAACCCCAGGTGACAGGTGCTCTGACCACCCTTTTTTCACTAATGTATACCAATTGTGGTGTCAAACATGTCAAATATGATTGAGACTAATGAATTTCTCAGAGCTTTAGTGTGCTGATATGAAGTGTGAAACTCCAAAGGCAGGTGTAAAGTACAGTTTCCCAAACTCATGTTACCAATAGATCTTTCTTCAGGATGTATTCTGTACAATAACCCATAGAAAACACTGATCAAAAGAAATAACAAAATTAGCCCTGTGGCTGGTGTAGCTCAGTGGATTGAGAGTGGGCCTGTGAATCAAAGAGTCGTCAGCTTGATTCCCAGTCAGGGCACATGCCTGGGTTGCAGGCCAGGTCCCCAGTAGGGGGCGCACAAGAGGCAACTACATATTGATGTTTCTCTACCTCTCTCCTTCCCTTCCCCTCTCTCTAAAAATAAATAAATAAAATCTTAAAAAAAAAAGAAATAACAAAATTTTGCATATGCTAAAACTACTTTTACTGGCTTCTAGGACTTAAGTTACATTGATCTATAAACTTAACCTGCTATTGTTATTTCGTGGGTGGAAAATGTAGAGAATTTGAATTATGCTTAAGATTTGGTGGGATAGAGTGTGTGACATTCATTTGTCCATTTTTCTTTTAGTTTCCTTTCTACCTTTTCATATTCTGTGGCTGAAACACTGAAAATTAAATTTCTAGATTTCTCAGCCAGATGATTTCTAGATCAGTTCTTCTAAAAAGAGGCTCTTGCAGAAGATTAGAAAGCTGAAGGAAAAATATAGATATATATTTTTTATTTTAAAAGAAAATTCTAACTGTTTCCGACGGCAGTGGGTATCATCAGGCTTCAATGCTATTTTGGTCTTCTGGACTAAAGCTAGCAACTGCAGCTCCAGAACTGTCCACAGTTCCAGCTGCAAAAAGCAGCCATGAAGTCAACTGGCTGTGCCTTCCATGGTCTTCTGCAGTGGCAGCAGCAATGGCAATGGATTTGGCAATGGCAGGAATTCCGGCCTCTAGCAGCATCCTCTGTGAACATCCACCTGGGTCTGGCAGCACTTCTTCCCCACTTGAGTTCCTCTGGCCGGGTCTGGTCGTGACTTCCTGTAGTCACTGACATTTCATTACCCCATCTTCTGCCTTTTGCTTCATCGGGTTTTCCAATGCTGTTGAAACCAATTCATTGTATAAAATCTCTCTCTGTTTAAAATACCTAGAGTAGTTTGTTTTCCTTACTGGATTCTTATTGATAATGGGGGCAGGGTGGGAGAAAGTGGTTCTATTTTTTAAACAGATTGCATGAAGGTAGAAACATATCATCTGCTCTGTCTTATGTCAATGAGTCAAGAATTAAACATTAAGAGAAATACCCAGAAAAAAAAACAGATTAATGAATTTTAGAAACAAGCCAAGCAGTGAAAATAGGAACCCAAAATTCTAATCTTAATCATCATAGATGGGGAGGTGTCTGCAAGTCATTTCACAGTTCTCAATCTGACAGTCCTCAGTTCCTTCCTCCCTGATTGCTTCCAACACCAAGGGGTACACGGAGGCCCGTAGCACCTCCCCATCCCATGCTCTCTATTAAGCCACCCACAGCCAACCCCAAATAAGCAATCTAAGTAGGTACCATGTGCTTGCTCTGCCAATGCAGCTTCCAGACAAGTCCCCTAGTTTCCCACTCTTTTCAACTGGACATCACCCGAAACCCTATCTAAGTAGAAAGTCAGGAGTTGCCACGACTCAATAGTTATTTATTTAGTACTTCTTCTGTGAGGCACTGGGCAGGGGCATAACAAGCTTACATAATGATGTGTTGGAGAACCATGCATACAAATAACAGTAAAGGTTTCAGTGAAACAAGGACTATCATAGAGATAACAAATTAAGGCAACAAGTCCTGGGAGGGGGGAGCAATTAATTCCATGGGGACACTTCCAAAGGTTTCACAGACAATCCACTGTATGTGATGGAGCACAGGGCTCCCGATGGCACTCAGTGAAAAGAGCTGTGACCAGAACAGCAGAGTGGGGTCTGATTGAGTGGAACCTTCAGAGGCCAGACCCCCATTACGACCCATGTGGCACTTAGAAGTCATGTGAGGCTTTTAAACTAAATAGGTATGTGAAAATGTTTTAAAACTTGAAATATATTGAATATAAATCTGGAAAATTGTTCTAGAGGAATGATACTACTTGAGGAAGAAAATATTGAGCATTTCATACTATTAGTATATCTCTGTTACACTTAGGGTATACGTATAGTACCCTACCAGGGTACTATAATGTCTTGACGCCAAAAACATAATAAGCAAAAAGAATTGTCTTAATAAATTGTTATAATAATAACACAGTCAGGTTAACTAAAATGTTTCTGGAAATAATTATGTAGAAAGTCTAAAAATGTGGTTGCAAGAAAGAATTCAATATGTCTCTGAACAACCTAGAATGAAAATAATTTATTTTTAAGTTTCCAGGTATTATTGACTTAGAAGGCCACTGAGAAATAATAATAGTTTATGGATATAGAGAAGCTGGAAATATGATTCAATATTGCATAATAAGAAGCAAATTACAGAAATATATCCTGAACTCATTTAATTTCTGCATATTCCGTGATCAGTGAAGAAACAGTAATGGCATAGAGACTTTCGAATGCCATTACATGGGAAATTGGTTATGAATTTTCAAAGTAAAATGGTAAAAATACTGATAAAGTCAGCACTATTCTGAGCTATGTATAAATGAAGAACTCTAATCCAGGTGAGGACATTTTAAACCTCAAACCTCTCAAATAATCTTAGGATAAATTGTACCCAAAATATCTCATTTTTCTTTGATTAGCACTGTATCAGAAATATGGAGAGAAACTGAATAGAGAACTAAGAAAAGCAGCTTAGTATTGAGGAAACTGACTTATGAAAAATATTATAGGAACAAAACGTGCAACTTTGCGAAGAGTTGACTAAGAAATGATGACAGTCTATAAATATTTGGAAGGTATAAACATCCAGTAGGGAAGAAATTATTTAGCATGACATAAAAACTGTAATTACAGTTTATGAAATGAAATTAGACAACCAAGATTTAAAGCATTCCAAACCACCTTATTTGGGATACTGAGGAGCCATATTTGAACAGACAAACAGTGTGATCTTTGAAGCATCTGAATGCTTTTGTCTGTTTTTTTATTTCTATCTTTAAAAATACATGACAGTTTAATGAAGAGAGGTATAATAAATCACTTCTTAAGTGTCAAGAAATAAACACTTGATTATAGTATTGTATTTATTTTGCACATTCTCTGGCTGTAAGAGTCCCAGGTGGCTCACTCAATTGGTTGACAAATAGAATACAAAAGACAAACAAAATGCATAAATTCTTTCTCAATTGAATGTCAATCTTTTCCACTACTTACTACCAATGAGAAAAACTGACTAATTGGAATTTTGCCTAAACATTAGTGAAGGATTGTAAATCATTGATCTAGACTAGTAGGAGTTATGTACCTAATTGAGGTAAAGACATATGCTGGCTGCTTTACACTGAAAAGGTTCAAGATTTTATTTGCACTTGACACTAATTATTGCTTCTTTCTCGAGTTGTTTCTTTCCCTGTGAAAGACCTAAGTATCTGGCCAAAACCACATGGCTGTGCTCATGTTTCACATCTCACAGTGGAAGTCTTTCTGTTTCCTAACTTAATAGACTCCAAATCAAAATCATTTGACAAACAGAATAAAATTTTCCCCACACTTTCTATACACCAGGACCTGTGCTGCTGAGGTAGAGATAAAACCAGAATTTTGAAAGCATCCCTATAGGAAGGATCTCCTAGATGTTATCTCCCCACCTTTAACCATTTCCCAAGTTTTAAACTACATAATTCTGGTACAAATACTATCTATGCCTGGATTCCCAAGAAGTACACGATTTACTGAGATTCTAGTGTTCATGATTTATTGAGAGGGTACCCTCAGAATAAAAAGAGTAAGGTGAGCAAGACACAGCAGAGGACAGAGCTAAATAAGGCCGTGGTCGCAGCTGGAGTCTAGTTGCAGCCTCATCTGTGGGGAGCTCTGGAGCCTGTCTTGTACCACTGCGTTGATCCCTCCTTGAGGCGAGCAGAGTTGTCTTTTGTAGATCCATGTCAATTAAGCATTGACTGTGGGCTGCTATCTCCCCCAGAGAGCCCTATGTACAATCTGTCAATGTTTATGCTCCCATTTGGTGGATGGCAATTTTCTGGAGAAGGGGGCAATTGTGAGTAATTACCAGCCAACTCTCAAAGCACCTAGGAGATTTTTGCACCATCTGGTCAAGGGCACCTGACCGGCTACCAACCACGCCTACTAGAAACATCATCACTCCCCTGGCTGATTAGGATCACAACTCCTATTCCTGTCAAGCCATATTGGAATGGTCCTTGAAAATTCTCCCTTTACACTTTCTTTCCTGTGTTCTTCCCTTCTTATTTTTGTCTTAGTCACCACTTAGAGCAGTCCCAGTTCTTACTGACTCACACATAATCAACAATTATATTTGCCTAATGAGTCCCAAGATTTCCAGAGGCAAAAATGGCATTACAGATGGTCCAGCCACTGGGTGGACTGGGTGTCCTGGAAAGCATCTGCTCTAATGAAAGGGGCAGCCACTATTCAGTTCTAGACGTGGGAAATTGTACCCAGTGTTGTAGACCTTCTGGTATTTTCAGAAATCCAAATTTCTGATTTGGGTTTTCTAAACTGTGTGTGTGGTAACCGATTCTAGAGGGTATTTTTTTTCCAGTTCTACAGAGGTAAAAGGAAAAACATATCTGCCAGTCAAAACGCCACAGCCATTTTGCAAATTCTGGCCAAAAGCCTATGAGAATAGATGACTTATAAATAGACTTAAATAAGTAACTATAGTTCAAAGTGAAGGAGGTAAAGTTCTTGAAGGAGACCCAGGTAAAATGCCATGGGATTTCAAAAGAAAGAAAATAGACCCCGAGTCCTCATGAATATGGATCTTGTGTTTATTAGGTTTTCCATCTCTGGATTCTAGCACAGAGCGTGGCACATAGAAATTCATGACAAATGTTCAAATGAATAAATGAACAAAGGAGCAAACAAAGGAATGTGTATCTCTGTAAGTCCTTGAGAGTGCAAAGGGGCAATGATACAATCCATAACCAAGCAATCATCCTTGTATCCACCAAGCACAAAATGAAAGCTGTCACACACTGTCCTCCGGGAATTCTGTCAGGGTCACTCAGACATAGTTCCCACTTTCCTTTTCCTCTCAGTTCAAAAAGCATGTGTCAATGCTAAATACTGCTCCAAAGCTTTCAGGCAACAGCAGCAAACAGAAGAGGCTGGAATTAGTCTCTAATAACAGACTCTGGTCAGGACTGTTTAATGGGGTGTCTGCCAGCAGTGGCCATCAGTACGCATATCAGTCTCCTTCAGAAGTGCCTTGTAGCCCCCAGCACCCTGCACTTTGGGTAGCCCTTTGTTTTCACACCACAGAATGCTAACTGCCTGACCTTCTCAGAGGACCTGAGTCAAAAGCAGCTCTTGGAGTCATTGCAAAATGATAGTGACCTTGGACCAAAGTTCACCATCCCCTGGCAGGGCTCTCCCTCTGAGCCTGTACCATCTAGGTCCCGCAGAAGCCTGTAGAAGGGATATGAGCTGCCAAAATGCCATTCCAGAAAAGCTAAGCAGAGCTGAGGTCAGGGAATAATAGTGCCTAGTTGGGTAATTGGCTGCCTCCAGGAATCTCAAGACCTTTTCCAGAATAATCCACATTCTTATGCATCTTTCCCATCAGGATGGAATGGTTCCATAGCAGTTTGCAATCAAATGTTTCCCCATCCAAATTGACATCTAAACTTGAGACTTCTTAACCAACTGGGCCCATACATTTGTTGTCTGGTCCTATTTCTCTAGAATGTTTCTCTACCACATAGTAAGACTGTGTTTAAGGAGGGGAGAATCCCTACATTCTGTCTTGATTGTCCCAGCTTTAAAAGGGAGCATTTGGGGCTTTCCTTTAGCCTGAATTAGGTTAATAATATTTCTGTTGGGCTGGTTACCCCTCTTGTCACCTGCTTTGCAAAAAAAAAAAAAAGTTTGTTTCATTACATAATTAAAATTCTTTTTACAATTTGCAGAATTAGCTTTTGACAAATTAGCCTTTTGCTAACTGGCCTGCCTCTGCCTCCATCCCCTTGTACTCCTAGAAAATACCGATTCACTTTTTGCATACGCCTCGTGAAATCCCCATCTCGGATGAATCCAAGTCTCCACCTTCCTCACCTGTGCCTTGGACTGCTGAGTGCTGAAAAAAAGAAATACAATGAATGAAGTCCTAGACCATTTGCTCATTCTCTTTCAGCAGACACAGGGCAGGCCTCTTCCTTCACGGAAGTATTAGAAGCTGTCAGACAGGAACTTCCCCAAGTCCCTGCCTGCCAGCCCACACATCTAACTGTAATTGCATCATCTGCTCCCTTCTTCCTCCTCCTGCAGAAACAGAAGTGCCCTTTTCTGTGGAATCCCTCCACTGGTCTCTGGAGTCCACCCTGCCGCATCCTTCCATCTTCACCCTCTTCCTCTCCACTGCCACCATCCCATTAGCATGGACATGTTCATCTCTCTCTATACTTAACAATCACAGATGATCCTTTGATGCAGTGTCACCATTTGCTGGCTACCCTTGCTTTTCTCTCCTTTACCCTCCAATTTCGACATCACCTAAACCTATTGCCACTGTCTCTCATCTTCCTTGTCAACACACTGTTCTTTGTCTGCAGCTCTTATCCATCTTCTCCATGTTGCCAAATCCAGTGGAAATTCCCAGTCCTTATCCTGCTTGACCTCAGCAGCATTTGATATAGTTGAGTTCACTGTCTCCCGCTGGCTTCCTTGTCTGAACACCTTCTTCTTTTGCTCCCCAGTCTTCCTTTTTGTGTCTTCCTTGTGTCCTTACTTCCCAGTCTGCCTTTTAACTTTCGATATGCTTGGGGACTCTGTGCTAGGTAGCCCTCTTCACTTTTCATTGCACTTGATCTTTAAGTAATTTAATTGATTCTTGGGGGTTAATGTGCCATCTGAATACCGTAAGCTTTTAAAATAATTTTGCATTTATTTTTATAAACAGGAGACATTCACATGAAACAAATCAAAGACTTCAGAAAGTTTATGAAGAAAATTCTGTGCTCTCTTGTGCAACTCTTCCTCATCCAGAGCCTGAAGTACTCTCTTAATTTATGTCGGTTATCTTAGTACCTCCATGACTCTAAATAGTATGATTATTCTTCTATTTCACGATTTATCACATTTAGATGTCTACTGAGTTCCCAACATGAAAGGTGAGAATAAGGTTCAATGAACACTTATCTTCTTTTTCTCCTAGACCTTTTAGTATCTAACATTTTTAATAGATTATCTTCGTAACTTTAAATAAGAATTGAATCTCTAATTTTTTCCCATCAACCTTCAACAGTATTTCTTTTTTTTAAAGATTGCTTCTTTTTTTTAATAATTTTTTTATTTATTTAATTTTAGACAGAAGGGAAGGGAAGGAGAAGGAGAAGGAGAGAAACATCAATGTGTGGTTGCCTGTCATGTGGCCCCCACTGGGGACCTGGCCCACAACCCAGGCATGTGCCCTGACTGGGAATCCAACCAGTGACCCTTTGGTTCCCAGCCTGCGCTCAATCCACTGAGCTACACCAGCCAGGGCCCAACAGTATTTCTTAACTCCCCATTGTGTTAGATAAGAATATGAACAGTTCTATCTTTCCTTCTCTCCCACTCTCTATCTTGCATTTTATTATTACATTTTTACCTTTGGACTTTATCATTACATTTTAATGATAAATTCACTTCCACCATGACCAAATCTCTCTTGTTTTGTGTATAGATACATGCTTAAAAGATGGAGACCAACAAACAGCATTGTCTAACTATTATTCTGTAAATATTGTTCACTGTTGAGCTATGTAGCAGGTTGGAATCACACTCCTTTCTCCAGTTTCATGACCCTGTGCCATTGCTGGATAATTCCAATCATCAAGTTTTATGGATATACTTTTCTCACACTCCTTCAATTATTTAAAAATATGCATCATACTTTCCTTCATTTTCAAATAATGACTTTCTCATGTATTTTTGCCTCAAATTTCAAATTGCTTTCTTGATTTCTGGCATTATTTGCCTTGATCACCTTCTTCCCATTTTCAGACTCCATCATAGTAGTCCATGCAGCTCCCATTTTCACCCCCAGACCTCTACCCTCCTGTTTTAATCTGGCCAGTTTTGTCTTGGGGTCCTCTGCATACCTGTTATCCTAGAGCTTCTGTTTCTTGCTCTTCCCTGTTGAAATCTGTCTTCCTTTCTCTTGGATATGCCTTTGTTTTCCTAGTGTATACTATGAGATAATGTCTTTTTAAAAGATGTGTATGAGGTAAGGTAAGCATGTCTAAATGTATTGTTTTACTTTGTTTTGTTTTGCTCTTACCCCTGGCTCGGAATTTGGCTGATTGTAATCTTTGAAGGCACTGATGCCCTGTCTTCTAGCCTCCAGGGTTGCTCATACCAAACTGATTCTTGTTCCTTTGTAAATGGTATAGTATTTTTTTAGTTGGAGCTCTTATAATCGTTCCTTTATTTGGTGTTTTGAAATTTCATGCTGATATGTCTGAAGAATGGTCTTTTTCTTTCATTTTCTGGGCACTTGCTGAACCCTTCCTGAAAGGCCCCTGAAGGCCTTAGCTTTGCAGCCCACGCTTGCACAGTTCACTCCCCAGTCTGGACTGGGCAGTCTCTCCCTTGTACCGCTTTTGGGAAGGAGCCCATTCTTCAGTACCTAGCCCAGCTCTGGGGCTAGGTGCTGCTGCACTTTCATTCTGAGTGGTGTCAGGGGAGGCATTTTGATTCTGCACTTTGATTCTGAGTGGTGTCATGAGTATTAGGGTTTAGCTGATAGGTGGTGTGAGCTAGACATCACACAGATGACCACGGACGGGGCCTCTGGCACCTGGGGTACCCAGGTGTTTCTCATTACAGGACTCCACTGCCTGCCGAAGAACTCCCGAGAGCCCCTGAGATACCGCGAGATCAAGCGGCCTCTGGGAAGAGTGGCCTCCCCTGCACTCCTCAAGACTGACTCTGCCGTTCTCTGAAGGCCGTTGTCTTGGACTGGGTTTCCTAGAAAGCAGCGTCTCAGGTAAATGCTTACAACTGGGGAGTGTAAGTGACATCAGAGAAACCATAATGAGAGGAAACAGGGGTGAGGCAAGGCAGGCCAAGCTTCATGAAAAGCTGATTGCTAGAGCCTACAGGGTATCTTCAGAAAGGAAGTTTAAAGCTATGCCTCGCACCCAGCCCTTCTGAAGGGAGAGTGTATTTGCCCAATTGCAGGTTCCATATTTATTGGTGCCAACAAGTTCTTCGGCAACGAAAAGGAATACCCAGGGTAGGAGGCAAAAGATGCTGTAGGGGCAGGAGGCAGGGTGCTGTGAACTTTTGTCCTTATGCGTGATGGAGAGACTAATGGTAGCTATCACAGCAGGCCCCGCTCTTTGTAGCAACCCGAGCAGCGCCCTGAATCATAACCATGGAAACAGCGCTAGTGGTTGCTAGGTACAGACACTGCAGATCTGCGATGGTGCAGAAACTGAATCCTATGCAACTACTATTTTGATAGCTCAGGGAAATTTTATATGATCTTTCTGTTGTTTTTCTCATTTATGTTTTTAACCTTTAAGAGCTCTTTCTTGGTCTCTGTTTATTCCTTCCTTACAGGATCCTGTTCTTCTTTTAAGGTTATAATACCTTCTAAATATCCATGAGGATATTAGTTATATTTTAAAAGTTTTCTGCTGTGGGAGGTAGTCTACATAGTGGTTAAGTGGATGGACTCTAGAACCTAGCAACCTAGCTTTGAATCTCAGCTCTGTTATGGTCTTGTGTCCTTGGGGAACTTGTCTATGTTTAGTTTTTCTTTTCTTTTCGTTCTTTTTATTTATTTTGTTTGCTTCAAACAAATGCAAAATGCTTATACATAAATACAGCAATTGCCAAACTATCAATTTGTTGAACTTAGAAAAAGTATGAACTTATTTTATAACTCAAAAAAGAAAACTACATTTTTGTTACTCAGCCTAACTTACCCTCTAAGTTCTAAAAGTTGCAGATTTTTTAAATAAAAAAGTCACTCAAAAAGGTGTCCCAATTAATTTTGTTATGCCATAAAAAAACAAAATATCTTTTAAATGTCCTGTGCATAAAATGAAGTAGTGTTTGTGACAAACATTTATAGCTTTTATATCAGTAATAGACCAACATATAAACTAAATGCTCTTGTAGTATAAATAGGAAATACTAATTCGATGTCAGTATGGAACTTAATACTTGTCAGTTAATATACAATATAATTAATAATTAATTGATTAGGTTAGTGATATTTAAAGAACTGGCTAGTCCCTATATTTCCTAGAATAACTGAATATGCTAGCACTCGCATCAACTAGATACCAATTTTATTATCTCATATTCTCTCTTCCTGCCTGCAGCCCTATTGTGAAATACGTAGAAGTGGCCTAGAGCATGGTGGTCCATTCTTTCTAACCTTTGGTAGGATGTAAAGCCTAAAGGGATCTCTACCAACATGTTTCCACTCTTTTCTTTTAAATTTCTATTATTCTTTGTCTTCTGCCTTTTCATCTTCCTTTGCCTGTATGTCTAGAATTTTCAGTTCAAGTTTATGCAAATCTCTTTCTTGAAACCTGAAACTGTCAGCAGCATTGGTTTCCTTTTTTCCTGCCTTTTTTTTTTTTTTTTTTTTTTTGCCATTTCCCTTAACTGCTCTTCAGGACTCTAAAGTTCTGGGTTTTTTTTTTATTCTCTTGGGCATAACTTTCTAATAGAAATTTTACTTTCAGCTGGCACTGGTGCTCTTTCTGCTAAGTTTTCTCCTTCTCTTCCTTTTCTATTAATATTTCATTGACATTTATGTACTTTTGTGGGTTTTTCTTTTTTTGCAAGCTTCTGCTGGCAATTTCTTTTTCTATCTTCCCCCCCCTAATTTTACTTTTGATTATCTTGTTTATTATGAAGAAGCATAGGTATATCCTCTGTCTTTAACTTAAAAATTTCCTCCCTTTTTGCTGCATTTAGTTTTCCAATTCTGAATACATTTTTTCCTTTCTTGTAGAGTCAGAACTTTTTATTGTTCTCACACTGTTGCACTTCATCCTGTATTCTCCTAGAAGTGCTCTAGAAGTTGTTCCACGTATGTTGGCTTCTTTATCTTCCTCACTTTTACGAAGTTCTAGTGGTCATAATCATACAGCGCCCTGTCGCCCTCCTGTTTGGTGCAGTTTCTCAGGATCTACCACTTCCTCTGTACATCCTGGTACTTTGTCTACAAGAACTTTGCTTGACCTTGCTCTGAAGGCTTTCTGTGTTTCTGAGTGACCCAAAGCCCACGTGTCATTTTTCCTGGATATGGCACTCAACTCATTATTAGTTGTTTTTTTTTAATAAGTTCTCCTACTTATTTAAAAGTATTCATTGCACTTTCAATTGTCCCCATTATTTCTCTTAGCTGTTTAATAAAATCGGGTGGGTCACTTCTTTTAACTGAAGCTGAAGTCCTTTTACATCATCATTTATTTTAGCTAAATTTTGCTGGATTTTTGCTTTTTTTCCTGCTGATAATTTATTTTAATTCTTGCACCACACTGTGCTGAATTCTGATTTTTTTTAGAAATAACTGTGTTTATCTTTTTCTGGTTGATAACTTGATTTTTTCATTTTTTCTGCTGTATGTGAGATCTTTGCTTTCTTAGTTTCTGCTTCTAGTTTGAAGCTGAAAAGGATGAATTGCATCTGAACTACAAAAACAGCCATCATTCTGTACCACAACTGCCACGAGAGCGGCTGTGTGCTCTTGCAGAATCACCGGAGCCACTCTGGGCAAGTGGGCCGGGGGGGTTGTGCCGCGGGCACTAAAGAACCACCAGACAGTTTCCTGCATTTGCGACTTTGCCTGAGTATGCGCCAGTGGGGAAGGCAGGGTGGAATGTGTCTTAATTTCTTGATTTATAAAATGAGGTAATACGGTACCTACTTCATAAGGCTGTTATAATTATTGAACTTATATGAAAATTTGAAATAATTTAAAGATCATATTATTATCTCTTTTCAAAAATTAGTCAATTTTTCTGTATGCTTTGTTTTTCTGTTTGCTTATACTTTTCAGTGCTACTGATATTTCTCACATGCCTTATTACCCTTAGATGCCCAGTCATGCTTTAAAAAAGTCTGGGTCAGTAGAGTTTCTTCTGTTGCAAAATTAGGATGATTTTCCTCAGAGGCTCTCTAATGAGAGGAGTTAGACCGAGAAGTCCATGTACGTTGGTGAACCGGGCACATCCACTCTAAGGCTTTAGTTTAGAGGCTGGTGGGCAGGACTGAATGTCAGTCAGGCTCTGGATCCCCAAATATGGTTGGCTTTCATGCATATCATATCTTTTTAATAGATTTTCAGTTAATGTGGCATAAAAGGGGAGTGGTGATGATATCCTAACATGGTGGCTATTGTGAAAAGACCGTACAGAATACAAATAAAATCTTTAGAGAAGTTCTGTGCTCTATATGAGAGAAGAATCACTTGCTTAATTACAGGTGAAATATTCTTATCATTTCAAAATAATGTTCTAAGTTTTGTTTTTGAAAGTGACATGCAGTTGATGCTTTACAATTGAGGGTCATTATAGAATCATGATTTTTTTGTAGATTTTTTTTTGTAAATATTTTTGTAGAATTCTAGAGTCATCTGTGATTTCTTGTAGAGTCTTAATTTTGTCGATTTAAAAATAGGACAATAGCTATTTAAAATCATTTTTCACTTGAGATAATGATATGTATGTATTTGTGTGTATGTGTGTCTGGGTCACCTGTAAACTCTGGAACCCAGAAGAGAATGAGGGTCAGAGGTGGAAATATACTTCAGTAAACAAGCCCTGTGATCCAAAAGTAGAGTAATAACTTCCTGTCTAAGTCTTAGGAGGTGGTCAATAGTTCTACATATTTCTCTACTGAATTAGATTTCATAACTTCCTATGATGTCATTTGTTCCCTCCCCACCCCACCCCCGGCTTGAATTAGGACTTCTCTCCCAGAGTTCTTCCAAGCCAGTTTCCTCTAGACCAATTTATAATCAAGTATTTCCACTAACTTTTCAGGAAATGAGCCCTGAATGAGAAACCAGTATAAATAGATTTCTAAAGCCAACTTTTCTTCTTACTGTTTGACCTTAGAAACAAATGTTCATACCAAGCCTGAACTTCCTAAATAATTCACATTCTTGGAAGGTAGAAAGAGCTTCCATACAAATTAACTTCTCTGTCATTGAAAATATTCCTGAAGACTCGAAAACCATCTCTTAGGACATAAAAATTGTGGAATTTTTATGTAATAAAAAGATTGGATTTAGCCTTGACTGGTGTGGCTCAGTGGATTGAGTGCCAGCTTGCAAAGCAAGGGGTTGCTGGTTCGATTCCCAGTGAGGGCACATGCCTGGGTTGCAGGCCAGGTCCCCAGTGAGGGGCACGCAAGAGGCAACCACACACTGATGTTTCTCTCCCTTTCTTTCTCTCTCCCTTCCCCTCTAAAAATTGATAAATTAAATCTTTAAAAAAAAAAGATTGGATTTAATGGTTTAAAAAAAGTCTCTTTGAACCCTGAAACTCAGTATTTTCTGCGTTGGTTCTGTGGAGAGAAAGGAGGCAGGGAGGAATGAGGAAGAAAAATCCAGCCTTGCCTAGATTTCAGCCTTGATCTCTGGAGTTGCTCCAGGCTTCTTGAGGTTGCGTTCTACCTGTCTGTTCTGACTCCATACTTAGATATGCACTTTCTTGGTTCAGTAGTCCCCTCTTATCTGTGGTTTCGTTTTCTGTGGTTTTAGTTACCCACAGTCACTGTTGGTCTGAAAATATAAAGTGGAAAATTTCAGAAATAAACAATTCTTAAGTTATAAAGCATGCACCATTTTGAGCAGTGTGATGACATTTTGCGCTACCAGCTCTGACCACCCCAGAATGTGAAGCATCCCTTTGTCCAGCGTATCCATGCAGCACATGCTGCTGCGCTGTTCGTCATTTAGTAACCCTCCTGGTTGTCAGATTGACTGTTGTGGGATAGCAGTGGTTGTGTTTAAACAACCCTTATTTTACTTAGTAATGGCCCCAGAGCTGTTCACATAATTTATGGTATATCGTTGTAGTTGTTTTATTTTTATTAGTTTTTAATCTCCTACTACGGTTAATTTATAAATTACACTTTATCAAAGGTATATATGTATAGGAAAAAACAGTGCAGATGTTCCTTAACTTACGATGGGGCTACAGCCTAATAAACCCATTGTTAGTTGAAATATTCTATACTGAAAATGCATTTAATACACCTAACCCACCAAACATCATAGCTTAGCTTAACCTACCTTAAATGTGCTCAGAACACTTATATTAGCCTAGAGTTGGGCAAAGCCATCTAACACAGTGAAGACAATGTAGAATATCAGTGGTTTACTCTCATGATCTCATGGCTGACTGGGAGCTGTAGCTCACCTGCATCATGAGAGTATCACGCAGCATATCACTAGACTTGGAAAAGATCAAAATTCGAAGTACAGTTTCTATGGAATGCATATTGCTTTCACACCATTGTAGAGCTAAAAAATCGTAAGCCAGGGACCATCTGTATATCAAGGGTTTAGCATTATCTGCAGTTCCAGGTATCCACTGAGGGTCTTAGAATTTATCCCCTAAAGATAAGGGGGGACTACTGTATTTTCCCCCTTTTTTTCCAGCATGCGTATATAAGTATCTTTAAGTCAAAGGCAGAGACATACCTGATAGAGGCATACCATTAGTTGGAAGAATGGTCAAACAATGCACTGCATGATCTTTAAATTCTTATTTTCCTCTTAAAAATATCTATGGGAATTTAAAAATTGTACTTCATTGTCTATCTTTTCTGTTTGAATATAAAATAGTATTTTATATTACCTATCATTGGGGGCCTGGAAGGTGAAGACCTTTCCCCAGTCTTTGTAGGAAGATGTGCGTCTGTCGTCTGCTTACGCACAAGGCCAGTGCACTCCTAGTTAGGAAGCTCAAGTCAACATGTTGGACTGGCACTCAGGATTCAGGTTTATTATCCATCGTCTTCTCAAAGTCCTTGTGACCTCCTTCTGCAAGGTCCAAATTTTCCAACACACCATGTCGCCACTCAACATGGAAGGGGGGTGCAAACGCTGGGAGAGGTTCATGTGTTGTTCAGATAGCCCCTCTCAGGGAGGTGGGAGGGGATAATGGGGAGGGGGAAGGGGAAAGGGATTTCAGGAACATCTATAAAGGACACATGGACAAAACCAAAGAGGGGTAAAATCCAGGGTGGGAAATGGGGATGGCTGGGGTGGGGGCAGTGGTGGGGGGAAGACGGAGATAACTGCACTTGAACAACAATTTTTAAAAAGTAACAAAATAAATAAATAGCCCCTCTCAGTTCAATCATGCTTCTCTTCTCACCTGACTCTGAACTGTGTACAAGGACATATTTAGTAGGATTGTTTCACAATCTGTCTTAAGTCAATCTGAATGTGCCTCACTAAACTAATAACAATTCTTGCCCCTGAAAAAGGGTGTATTATGTGTTACATTTTGCTATAATTCATGATGTGTCTTTGGAGAAGAATTGTGCATTTTATATAATACGTCAAGGACAATTTCAAAATGCGTAACATCATCAATCTTACTGACAACATCTCTAATGGCTTCACTCTGTAGTCAGAGTTTTGCCAACTGCAAGCTAAGACTCAGACCATCACACATCTGCTCCCTACCTATTGTTTCAGATGCATCATCTGTTGAAAAGACAACCAAGTTTAGGAAAAGAATTCATCCTTGAAGCATGTCTTCTCTAATTAAGTCAACAGATGTTGTTTGAAGTCTCTACCTGGGGAATTTATTACTTCAGTTTTAAATAGTAAGAAAAATTCACAGACCTGCCTTTATAATCATTGTTTTTGTGATCAATGTAGCCAGCCTGGTGATGACTGGTAATAGCAAAGAGTTTGTGATGATTGTCATTTTCAACGACTTGAATGGCATTTTCTGAAAGTGCTTTCACTTGAGTTATCATCTGGATTTCATTCCTTCCCAGCTGGGTGTCTGATCTCCTTCTTGTGCTGGGGGGTTGGACAGATCTGACCTGGCTCAAACAGGCCTGAGGGACTGGGGCAGATGGCAGGAAGTGGCTCTCATGTCCTCTCCCCTTGCATGCAGGCAAAGAGCAAAGTCAAAGGTCGTCAGAATGCCCACCTAAACCAGTCGCCAAGGCAAGAAGAGCATGAGGCAGGCAACAGGTAACTGGTGTAGCCTGTGGGTGAAAGAGCCAGTAAAAATTAAAACAAGCACCCGCAACCAGAAAGATGATGGTCCTGGCAAGCAGCCAGAAGATGACCTCTTACTGCCTCTGAAGTTGAAGAAGCCAGGGCAAAAGGGACACCCAGTGACCCATCAAGGCTTCCATTTCTTTACCTGTTTCTTATTCTCCCTGCCTAATAAGGGTATGGCAAAAATCATATTAGTGTACTATATGAGGATTATTATTATTATTAGTTGTGATATAATTGAGAAATATGTGGAAAGATAGATAAGTAAAAAAAAAAACAAAACTCAGCCATATAATGAGAATATTTTCTTTATGTGGCAGTACAAAATAGGACAAAGCATTTTGTGCATTATTTTCTTTAAATTTAGTCTGCCCTTGTTAGTTTTTAACTATGTATTTAATTAGCATCGATGATTGCCAAACATTTGTGGTAGTTATACTTTATGGTAAATTATAAGTTCTGATAAATTTGCTGATCGAAATTTATATTCAAGGAAAAATCCCAACATGAAAGAATTGGATTTTTTAAAACACTAGGTAGGTCTCAAATTATCTACCTACTTTGACAGTTTTAGTGTCTTGATTAAATATTTTATGATGATACTACTTAAGATAAAATGTAAAAGCTAATTTATAGTGACATCTCTTTATGTAAAAGGTTCCCAAGCTGATTTATTACCAAGCTGAAGCATGTCAGTGAATACAACCTTGTCGAAAGAGACTGCAATTTTCTCCCACACTCCTAGTCTAACAACTTCTAAACAATTTCAGTGAAAAGCAGGGTCTTTAATTTTACAGGACTCCACTTTATTTTCTTATGATATCTCCTTCAGTTTCTTTCTTCAATGTAATTTAGTACCTGCTATGTTCTGTACTAAGTAATAAATTTGGAGCACTACTCAATTATAATTCTTTTTCTGCTAAATTTATTACGTTACATCATCCTGAAAGAACTTTGGGAAACACACACACACAAATATATTTTACTTAATCATATTTTTTACTTAATCATATTAATCATATTTTTGGTTGGGGCAGAGGATGTTAAGGGAATATTTTTAATGCTTTATTTAAATTACATAGAACTATTCATCAGTAGAATTAATAAAATAGAGCACTACAATGTAATCTAAAACTTCAGAAAATCTTAATGTTACAAAAGTCCAGTCATTGTTAATATAATGAGAACAGTTTGCACGACATCAGTGTAACCTGGCAGCCAAGGAGAATGGACTGGAATGTGCATGTGTGAACAATGACAACTTCACTGTACTGGTCAGTGGGAGTGGTAGATGCTGTTGAGTGAGCATGTGTACTGTGTGGCCATCACATTCAAAGTGACTGAATGAGTAGAGCAATAAATCTGCATTAAATTTTGCATTAAGCTTAAACATTCCTCTGTGGAAAGTATGCAGATGATTCAGAAGGCTGCAGCTATGGGCAACTGGTGATTGGCAGTTTCATCATAGCAACACACCTGCTCATGAATCACATCTCATGCAGAGTGTTTTGGCAAAACACCAAATTACCCAGATGTCTCAGCCCAAATTATCCTCACAGCCCAGATTTGGTGCCCTATGACTTCTGGCTTTTCCCAAAACTAAAATCACATTTGAAAGGGAAGAGATTCCAGACTGTCGATGAGATTCAGGAAAATATGGTGGGACAACTGATGGCGATTTGCGGAGCTGTGTGAGGTCCCAAGGTGTCTATTTTGAAGGGGACTGAGGCTTCATTTTCCTATGTAAAATGTTCCTTATATCTTCTTCAAAAAATGTCTCTATTTTTCATAGTATATGACTGGATACCTTCTGGATAGACCTTGTATATTTTATATTGTTAAGAAGCACTGGAGATGTTGTGAAAAAGAGAAAGTGAAGCCACAGGGATGCTATAAATAGGGCAAAGAAGAGACAGAAAAGCTAGGCACGAACTGAAGAAGCAACTGTTTATGACACACTGCAAGATCTTATGGGGCAGTGTGTGATACAGGAGGTGGCAGCAATAGTAATATAATGGGAAAGAAAAATGTCCTTGGTGGCTGAATTTTGGTGGGAAGAAACAGGAGAAAATAGGGAAGAGATTAAGGACAGACAGAGACCAGATGGTGATAGTCTTGAGCCAAAAAAACCAAAATATGTCATGGACTCAAGTCTTAGCAGTAAAGACCTATTAAATGGAAAAATAATAATACAAATAGAAAAAAATAGAATTTATTTTTATGATTTAAAGTACTAACATTTTATTTCATGTAGAAGGTATCTGAGATGGATTATTCAAAAAGAGAGGGAGGTGATTGTTACAATAAGATTCATGAATAGAGCTAAGAGGTAGGGGGAAGCATATGCCAATCAGAAGGGCCAATAGAGCACCTATGTTTGAGCATAAAACCTGGAGCTTCCCTGCAGCCATAATGAAGAGGGAAACTTTATAGATTATAAAAAAGTTATAAATATCAGTATCTGAAATAATTACCTATAAATATTTGGGAGATACAATTTTTCTGGTTAGAGACAACTCCTGTGTGACAGTAGAGGGAATAAGGTATAGTCAGTAATAACCTCAGTGGCAGCTGGGAATTCAAAGAAGGGAAACTGGAGTTCCTCCATGGAACACGTTTGTAAATGGGCTAAGTAAGGCTCCTTCTGTCGAAAGGAGTTTGAAAACCTGCAGCCATCCAGTGCGGGGAGAGTGGCTTTGTAGAGTGCTTCAAAAGCAAGAGACCGAACATATCCTGCACCTGAAGAACTGCACCAAATGTTCCTGGTCTGGAAGCTAATGCCACGTTCCTGCTGAGATCCAGGGCAGGTATTCTGCAATGCCATGCAAGAATCTGGTTTGGTTTGGTTTGGTTTGGAAGTAGGGTTTGAGATGTTGACAGAATGAAGCTTCAAAACCGCTAGACAGAGAAATGTGAAGGAAAAGAACAGGAGAAAATCTCATTCAAAATGAGATTTCAAAAACAAACTTTTTAAAAAGATTTTATTTATTTTTAGAGAGAGGGAGGGGAAGGAGAAAGAGAAGAAGAAAAACATCAATATGGGAAATATCTATCAGTTGCCTCTCGCTTGCATCCTAACTAGGACCGAACCTAGGCATGTGCCTGACCGTGACTCGAAACAGATATCTTTCACTTTGCAGTATGCTGCCCAGCCAGCTGAGCCACACTGGTCAGGTCTGCAAAACCAAATTTTAAAACACATGGGGAATTCTGATGCTGTGAAGGTGATGTAGCCAAAACTCAACAATTACAACATCATTTCATTCCAGGTGAAATTTTATGGAACTGTCCAGCCAAAACTTTAGAATAAGTATGCTTTGTATGTTTAAGGAGAAAAATGAAAAATATATGAATATTTTTAGGAAAATATGAAAAACAGACAAATGAAACAAGTCAGATAAATTAAAAGCAGAGTGACTAGACATCTCAAAAGATAAAAATCTATTGATTAAAATAAAAATGTATTAATCCCTTTCACTTTTTCTACACATTGCCCCAACATCCCTCTCATCTGGTGACTATCAGTTTGTTTTCTGTATCTATGAGTTTCTTTCTGTTTTGTTTGTTGATTTTGATTTTTAGATTCCATATATACATGAAATCATATGGTATATGTCTTTGTCTCACATATTTCCCTTAGCATAATACCCTCTAGTCCGTCCATGTGGCACAAATGGTAAGATTTCAGTTATAAAAATAGCCACGGGATGCAGCTCTCAGATCATCATATCAGAGCAGGAGCACTTCTTGAATGTTTGTCGTGCGTATTTTGACAAATGGTCACACAGTGGGTTTTTCATGCTTTATTTAGGCTATCTTGGAACTTAATATTATTTTCATTAATAAAGCTGAATGAATTTGAATGTCAAAAAGAAATATCACAGGGATATCAAGGGAATATCATCAATAATATTGTAATAACTATGTGAAGTATCAGATGGGAATTAGACTAATTGGGGTGATCACTTTGTAAGGTACATAAATGTCTAATCACTATGTTGCACTCCTGAAGTTAATATAATGCTATATGTCAACTGTAATTGAAAATTAATTTTTTAAAAAAGTAAGTGCTAGGTAAAAGGGGAAAAGGTGCTAGGTAAAGGAAAAGTGTTCTCTAGCAAAAACAACAAAATTGAGAACAATAAAAATTGTTAGACTAAATGAATAGACAACTTCCTTTTCTCACATGTAATAAATTACGTAAAGCATTTATATAAGCCATTGAATACATTTCGAGTCAAGTTTGCTTACAGATATTAAAAAATGTCAAGCAAGGTGAAATTTTGGGAAACACATCTGGCTGTATTCTTTCAATGACACTGTGCTTATAAAATGGCGAGCATTTGCAAATCCTTGCTAAAATAATGACTATTTGAGCAATAATCATTGTGACTAGGGTGAATACATTACTCTTCTAAAAAAAGGAAATAAATTTAAAAGTTGTGGTAACCATGGCTGGTGTGGTTCAGTGGATTGAGGACCTGCCTGTGAACCGAAAGGTTGCTGGTTCGATTCGTGTCAGGGCACATGCCTGGATTGTGGGCCAAGTCCCTGGTTGGGGGCCCAAGAGAGGCAACCAATCGATAGTTCTCTCACACATAGATGTTTCTCTCCCTCTCTTTCTCCCTCCCTTCCCCTCTCTCTAAAAATAAATAAATCTTTTTTTAAAGTTGTGGTAAACTTTGGAACAGAGACAATAAAAAAAAGAAAATAATAAATTCCAAAATATCACTGTGGATTTCTCTAGGCCCACATAGGGAATAAAAGATGAAAGAATGTTAAGTAGAGAGATTATATACTGCAGTGTGCCTGGGAGAGTTCCAATTTACATCTGTTGTCCTGATGTAATTATTAGTGGGATTTTCTTTAACTCAAATACGTTCCAGTTTAGACAATAAATTATATGGTCACCCATGTGTTAAGAAATACATAGAATAGACTGAAAGACAAATAGGAGTGCCAAAAGGAAAGACTAGAGAAAGTCACAAAGAAGTCACATTTTAAAAGAGCTGTGAATTTTCCAAATTTAAATAAAGATATGTCCTAAATTGAAAGTGAACTACAAGAAACAAGAAGGATCTACAGTCATCTCTTGGTATCTGTGCAGGATTGGTTCTATGACCTCCCTCAGATACCAAATTTCACTGATGCTCAAGTCTTTGATATAAAAGGCTATAGTATTTGCATATAACCTTGCACATCCTCCTATAAACTTTAAATCTACTCTAGATAATTATAATACGTAATACAATGCTAACGGTATGTAAATAGTTGTTAGACTGTGTTGTTTAGGGAATAAAGACTAGAAAATGAAGTTGGTAGATGTTCAGTGCAGACACACCATCATGGGCCTAACTATATGGTACACGTCAGCAAAAATATAACTTTTTGAATATTTTTGCTCCATGGTTGGTTGAATCTGTGGATGCAGAACTTGTGAATACAGAGGATGAACTGTATAAAATATATGCATAACTGGACTTATCACAGTTCAACTGGAGAACATCGTTAAGATACACTCTAACCAACTTCCAGGAGAAAAGACAGATTGCCAACAAAAATGTACACCAGCCAGCAGCAACAGATGCCATAAAACAAAAGAGGAATACAGTTAATATAATGAGGGGAACTGTCAATTTAGAATATTATATCCAGATAAGCAGGCCAAAAAAAGTGCTAGAAAATAGATATATTTAGGTACTTAGGCTTGAGAGGAAGATAAAAATACTAGATAACTTCAGATATTTTTAGAAATAAATTATAGTTTACTTATTTTTTAAAAAGAATACAAGTTTATTAGTATGATTTAAGTCTATACCATTCTCTTTATTAGGGTATACAAGGGAGGACCCCCAAAAACTGGAATTATCTTTTAGAGGGTACACTCCTTTAGTATAGGCTTCCCCTGCTAGTTGAGTGTTCTAGGAATCCATCTGTATCAGTACACCAGCTGGTGGTGTTGTGAGAGGCTGCATTCAGATTCAGTGAATTTTTTAAAGATTTTTCAGTATGTTTGCCCATTTCACGATGATGATTTATGAGTATACCTGCCCATACCATGCCTCATGTTCAGCAGTTTTTGACCAAAAACAGATGACCCTTCTTCCCTACCCTCCCTGTTCACCCAATCTCATCCCAAGCAATTTTATTTTTGGTTTTCCCTGATGAAAAAAGTCCTCAAAGAGAAACATTTTGCCTATGTGGTAAAGGTGAAGCAAAAAACAACAGAAGCACTTAAAGGCATCAAAACTGATGAGTTCAAAAACTTTGGAGCAATGAAAAAAAATATCTCAATAGATATGTTGCATCAAATGGAGAGTACTCTGAAGGTGACTGAAGTTTAAACATGTAAGAATAAATACACAATTTTTAAAAAATCAATTCCAGATTTTGGGGTCCTCCCTTATAATCGGCATCTAATATTAGTTCCAGGTGTGCAACACAATGATTGACATCTGTGCACATTGTGAAATGATCACCACAGTAGGTCTAGTTAACGTCTATTACCATACTTAGTTATCATTTTTTTCTTTTTTCTTCTTGTGATGAGGGCTTTTAAGATCTACTCTCTTAGCAACTTTCCAATATGTGATACAGTATTATTAATTCTAGTTACCATGTTGTACATTATGTCCCCATAACTTACTTATTTTATAGCTGGAAGTTTCTACCTTTTGACACCATTCACCCTTTAACCCTGCCATACCCCTTGTAGCCACCAGTCCCTTTACTGTGTCTAAGAGCTTGGGTTTTTATTTGTTTTATTTTAGATTGCACATATAAGGGAGATCATACAGTATCTTCTCTGACTTATTCCATTTAGCATAATGCCCTTAAACTCCATCCATGTTGTTCCAAGTGGCAGATTTCGTTTTTTATGGCTGAATATTCCACGATGCATATATTTGTGTGTTTTTGTATGTATACTATAAAACATCTTTATCCATTCATCCATCTATGGACACTTAGGTCGTGTCCATATCTTCACTATTGTAGCTAATGCTGTGTGAATATGAGGTGCATATATCTTTTTGAATTAGTGTTTTTGTTTTTTAATTGCTGCACCATATGGCAGTTCTATTTTTAATTTTCTGAGGAAGTTCCATACTGCTTTCCAGTGGCTGCCCCAGTCTGCATTCCCACCAGCAGTGCAGTTGGGTTCCCTTCTCTCCACAGCCTCGCCAGCACTCGTTAACTGCTGTCTTTTGTATAACAGCCGTCTAACAGGTGTAATGTGACCTCATGGTGGTTTTCCTTTGCATTTCCCTGGTGATCTGTGATATTGGGCAACCTCTCACATACGCGTTGACCACGGAAAAATGTTTCCCAAAACATGTGTTCTTTGGAAAAATGTCCTTTCAGATCCTCTGCCCATTTTTTTCTGATTGTTTGTTTCTTTGCTGTTCCATTGTATGAGTTCTTTTTATATATTTTAGGTACTAGCCCCTTATCAGATATATGGTTTACAAATATCTTCTCCCATTCAGTAGGTTGCCTTTTTGTTTTGTTGATTTCCTTTGTTGTGCAGAAGCTCTTTAGTTTGATATAGTTCCACTGTTTATTTTTGCTTTTGTTGCCTTTGCTTTTGGAGTCAGACCCAAAAACACATCATCAAGACCGATGTCAAGGAGCTGACTGCCTATTTTATAGTTAGTGTGTAATTAATTAATTAAACTTATTTATGGCTTGCGTGTTAAAAACTTTAAAGTATTTTTGTTGAGATTAACATATAGAATCTAATTCGCTTATATATGTAAATATAAAGGACTAAAACTAGACAAGTCAATTTTCAAGAATAATAAAATGGGAGGTCTTGCTCTAAGAGTTATCAATATGTCAGGGTAATGCCCCTTTTTTATTACAAAGTCATAGAGTGTAATTCTGTAATATAACAACATCACACTCAAGCATACAATATGGCATTTTAGGTGAAATGTTCAAATTAAAACTGAGTTATTACACCCATATTATTACCCTACCAACCACACTCAAACAGGCGTTACTTCTGAGGGACCCTGTATATTACAAAGCCTCATAGTTAAAACAGTCTGGTATTAACACAAAAATAGGGAAATAGACACATGCAGTGGAATAGAAACATGCATTTGTTTTATGATAACATATAAATACATTTGTACCTCAATACTTGTTGTTAATTCATTCCGGAACTCATGACAAGTGCTGAAACCAATGAGTACTGAGCACGCAATGAGTAATGAAGGATTTTCTCTGGTGGGGCAGCAACAGCATGATGCATACAAGTTCTAGCAAGTGTGATGAGTCCCAAGCAAACACCAAGTGCTGAAACATTTTTTCTCATCAAATTGCAACGAGTACAGGGTTTGACGAGTTCTGAAGCTGAGTACCAAGACATGACTGCATGAGGAAATAAATCTTATTTTTTTTAATAATGATGGTAAGTCGGTAGGGCATGCATATGGGACAAAATAATATCCTACTTCATGTAACACAAAAACCAACTCTGAGTAGGTGGGAGGTAGGTGTATATGTGAAGAAAAAAATAAAGAATATCTTTATGACTTTAGGGCAGGCAAATAATTGTCTAAAAGCATTGATAAATGATGTATAATTAAAATTAAGAACCCCTTGTTATCTAAAGACCCCAAAAAGACTGAAAGAGAAAGCAACAAACTGGAAAATATACTTTCAATATTTTATCTGATAAAAGATCATCCATAATATGTAAAATGTTCCTATGAAGTAATGTAAAAGTAGATAACCCACAGAAAAAATGGCCTTGAACATTGAACAAGTAATTCATGAAGGAGAATAGTGAAATAAATGATAAGCAATAAAATATTTAATGTTATTATTTATCAGGGAATTGAAAATTGTGTACATACACATTAATCAGAGTAGGTAAAATCTAAAGAAACTAGTAGTGCCACATATGGGTGAGGGCAGGGAGTAACTGGAGCTTTCATGCAGTATACATGAGGATATAAATTGATACAACCACTTCAGAACATTGTTTGGCAATAACTATTAAAGCTAAACATATGTGTAGCCTCTAACCCAGCAATTCCAGTATTTCACTTGTCAACACAAGAAATGTACAAACCTGTAAGAATTTATATGAGTTTATTTGAGCCAAACTGATTACAATTGCCAGGAAGTGAAAACTCAATGGATTGAGGATCATGCTCCAGAGAATGGCAGTTCTGCACCTTATTTTGCACATTACAGTCAGAAGAGAGTGTGTAGGTGGGTTACATGACATCCATTGGCGATGGATAGATTAGGGAGTCAGGGGTAAGCAAAGTGTGTCGCGGATTTCGTCCCGCAAAATCCGTGAGGGGAACCGCACCAATCGGGTGAATCAAACTCACCCAGAGACACGCTTGGAGAATAGAGTCCGGCAGCCACGGGTCTTTCCCTCCATCTTGGAAAAGGCCTTGGGTGTAGCTCAGCCGGGGTTTTTATTAGAAGCTTTAGGACGTATTTACATTGGATTGATTATTCATGGACTTATGCAGAACAGGGGTTTTCGGTTGGGTCATGAGGATATATAGGAAAGGAATAGATAAGGGGTAGGTTTACTCAGTAAGGTAAACATTAGGGGTACTGAGCATTAGGATGTAAATTCAGGTCTGGTGGCAGACAGGACCAGGGTATACATTAAACAGGAGACAAGTAAATTGATGGTAAGCTAACTAGGGCTGTTAACTTTTAGGAGACAGAAGAATTTCATGGACTTATTAACTTAAGTCTCTTGACTCCAGGAGGGAGAGACTCAGCAAGTTAGAGAATTTCTTAAGATACATTTTTGCCAACTTCCCATTAGAGAATTCCTTTTCCACTAACATGATTTTTACGCTGGCCCGCACAGGAGTGTTCCTTCACGTGGAGCCAAGCTCAAAACGCGGAAATTCCCGGGGCTGCGTGTTTACACGCATGTGAAAAGAATTCCCACAAAAGTGGGGAAACTTCTGGGATCAGATAAAAAGTGAAATGAAAGACACATACTTCTTTTATGTAGTTGGGTACAGGACACTTAACAGTCCATGCTTAACTCAATGACAATGAGGATATTCGTGGTCTCTGCTCTGGTATAGTGTCCATGCTTTGAAGGGACCAGAAAAAGGAAATTATTTTGACATTCCAAAGGTATGTTATTATAAATGCAAAAAGACAATAGACAGGCCTAATTAAGGTAGAGATTGATTTTTGTCAGGGAAGATTCTAGCCTAGGACATGACTACTTGCCATAAACTGCTTTCAGTTAATAAGTTTTAATTTGAGACCACTCTTTGTATTACTTTAGGTCTCTGAGATAATTAGGCCACCACGCAGGCTTCCCTGAGTTTGTCGGTTTTAGTGTGTGGCCCCTTTCATCCACACACCCCTCACTTACATAATCAACATAGTGACTGTGAATGAAAGTCAGGAACAAGCATGTTCAAAACAGCGTTTATCATGGTCACCAAACACTTTAGACAAGAGTCTACATGGCCAGCAAGAGTAGGACTAATGAATAAATTGTGATGTATTCATACAAGGAAATCCTTCACAAAAGTAAAGTGAATGAGTTACCAGTCCATCCAACCTCACAGATAGATTTAGCAACATAGCACTGAGCAATAGGAGTCAGACACAAAGAGTAATATTTTATTATTCCATTTAAATGAAGGTTAAAACAGGCAAAGCTAATCTGTGGTAAGGAAGACAATAGTGATTGACCTTGGGAGGGAAGGGGAGAAACGAGGAGGGGCATGAGTGGGGCCTTGGTAATGTTCTTCTACTCTCGATCTGGGTCGTTGCTACAGGTGTATTTACTTTGTGAAGATTCACTAAGGTGTATACTTATGCAAATACTTATTTTGTGTGTTTGCTATAGATAAAAGAGAGAAAAAGGGCAAACCTTAGGTGAACAATGTAGAAATAGAAATAACCTTAATCTTTCCCAAATCAATAGATGAATCAAAGGAGGATGATAGGGAATTTGGAAGATTTGGAGGAGGAAGAGAGGAAAGAGGAGGGAAGAAGAAAAGAAGAAGAAGAATACAGAACTTGTTTTCAGTTCAACAGAAAGTAGAATTGCAGGGAGAAGAATAACAAAATGCATGCTAAGCAGAAAACACAAAAGAAGGTGGTAAAAATACTGTAAGCCTAAATGCATGATCAAAGTGAATGTAAATAGATAAAACTCACCCATTAAAAGACATAATCAAATGGAATTTACAATATTATAAATTCATCTATGTCAATTATAAAAAGGCACCTAACACCAAACCCAAAAGAAAATTTCAATGTAAAGTTTTGAAAAACTAAGTAGATCTCATAGTAAGGTGCTTTACAAAAAATAGAGAATAACCCCCAAGACAATAAAAAATATTTTGCACTTAACATTGTATTAGACAGCAAACTGATAGGATTACGAAGTAAAATTGACAAATCCAGAACTATAATAGATGTCAAAGACTTCAGTAAGAAAATATGGATCAGCCCGGCTGATGTAGCTCAGTGGTTTGGGCGCGGGTTGGGACCCAGAGGGTCCCGGTTCAATTCCCAGTTGGGGCACATGCCTGGGTTGCGGGCCAGGTCCCCAATGAGGGCCATGTGAGAGGCAACCATACATTGCTCTTTCTCCCTCCCTTCTCCTCTCTCTGAAAATAAATAAAATAAAATCTTTAAAAAGAAAATATGGATCAAACAGAAAATAGAATATTTAAACTATTTGGCTGTATCCAGTCTCAGCTTAGCTCCATCCCTACTCCTACCCTTCTCCCAAAATGTGCATACCAAGCCCTCTGGCTACTGATAAGAGAGTGGAATTCAATAACCTGCTCTCAAGCTGTTCTACGGAAGGCCCCTCAGACTGGAGCATGTGGAATGGGACTTAGGGAGAATTAACCCACACAATACCAGAACTAGAACCAAGTCTGCATGCAGGATTCATTGGAAATACAGACAAGATGAAAATACAATCACATGCAAACAAAACAAAAAATAAGTATGAAAGAAGCTCTGAAGCAACCAGAGTCTAAAGAACACATGAAAACATCTCAGAGTTTCATACTATAGAAAATTTTATTATGAACAGAAATTGAGTAAAATAAGAGTTTAAATGTAAGATGATAAAAACACAAAATGATACAAAAGTGCTAATTGAAATGTAAGAAATTGAAACTAAAAATAACACCATTATAGAACTAATAAATTGCATACCAAAAGGAATTAAATGAACATGGCTGAAAAACAAATTATTTATGCAGAGAAAAGGCTTGAGAAAAGCACAGTAAAAGCAAAGGGAAAAATAAAATGATTAATGGAAATAGAAGATAATAGCTATGGAGGCATGACAAAGATGACATTATACAATTACGTCTGAGTTGAAGAACTCAATAAATGAGTCAGAAGAAAAGTATTCCAATAGAAAATAGAACCAAATAATCCCGAAATGCAAGAATAAGAGACTCTACAACTCAAAAGTTCCTATCCTATCAAGACAAATGTATTTAACAGTATCAATTTGAAATCCTATTATCCTTACTGAATTTTCATAATAAGAAAAAAATTCTTCAGGCATCCAGAGACAAATAGTAAATCTCTTATAACTGAGAACAAATGCCGACTGCTTCAGTCTTCCTCAGAGTAACATCTCAGGCTGGAGGACAGTGGAGCAATGCACACTAACCTCTAAAGGAAAAGAAATGTGACCCAAAAATATTATTTCAGCCAAGATTTAATTCACATATAGAGAGCACAAATAGATATTCTCAAATGTGAAAGAATAAAAGGATTATAGCATACATTAACTTTCTTGGGGCAGGGAATAACTCAGTGATGAAATCTAGCCAATCAAGAAATGAATGAAAACACCGTGGTAACTGGTGACTCCTGCTATGGTAGATGTAAAAAACAGCAATTCACAGCATTACAAGAAAGTGTGACCTAAGTGCCCTATAACCACCGAAGTGGGTCTTCAGGTGGAAGGGAAGTAGGCACATAGTCTGTTCTAGCATGAAAGAACTCAGGGAACACAGCACTTGTGAAGTATTTTTTGATAAACTCCTTGAAATAAAATCTTTAGAACAAGAAGAGATCAAAATTTAAAACTTAAGAATGAAGATGTGGTTAAAAAAAACAGGTGATAAACATTAAATCTGTTTAAATATAGAACTAAAAATAGCAGTGAGAAATATGGTTATAAAACATAAATGTCTTAAAACTTTAAAATGTTTAACTTCAGTGCCTTTTCTTAGTGTCAAATAAAATGAAGTAAGTTTTTTAAATTAAAAAACAATGTAGATTCTGATGGTGGTTTAAGATGACAGACTGAGTGTATGTGTTGATTTGCTCTCCCCAAACTGGATAAACGTGGTAGCACAAATATAAAAAGGTCAGACAGAACAAGGCAAGGCCAGTGGTTGACGAAGAGTTCAGTAAGAGTGCCCACGTGCAAAAAGCAGACAGGGGCAAAAGTGTGCAAAGGGCTCTGGGCGTGTGGAAGCCAGGTGGAACAGAGCCAATAAAAACATAATAATAATAAATTAAAAATGAAAATATAAAACATATCCCTCACCTACTATTAGCCCCAAAACCAAACAAAAACTAAACAAGACAGTTTTTTTCCAAAGAAATTAAATAGTCTGGGAGACCCAAAGTTGAGATGCTGGCACTTCACATAAAACTTACTCTGTCTTCCCATTTAAGGATTCTTCAGCTTAAAGGGCCAGCTCACTATCCACTCACCTTTAAGGAAACCCTTTATACATAATTTCCAGTATCATTTTTCATATTCTAACCATGAACAACTACAGATTAACTTACTGTTAAGGGAAAGTAATTTAAGAATAAAACCAAGATAAATGCAATGAAATACCTCAGAGAAAGAAAGATAATTTGAGAAATGGAAAAGGACATTTAAATATTCTAATTATTATAATAGAGATGCTGGAGGATGTTACATGCATATAGCAAGAATAGGATCTGTGAAACAGAAACAATGAAATAGCAAGAAAGAACATTTAGAAAGTATATAACTATTAAAAGCAAAGAAACTAGGGAGAAGAAAATTCTCAAAGAAATAATGGATAGGAACAACTCCCAGCTGAGGATATATACAGGTGTTCAGACTGAGAGGACCCAGGAAATGTCCAGCAGAAGTGAAATGAACATCTATTCCTAAATATAATATTGAGAGATTTGAGATCACCAAAGTTAAAGAGAAGTTTTCAGAGAAAAGGTAGTAACACTGATTGCTAACATGGAAGGAGCATCGCCTTCAAACTCTGATGAAAAGTGATACTGAACTTAAAAGTCTTTACCTAGCCAAATTATTAATCAAGTATGATTTGAGAATAAAAGTATAATGGAATATCTAAGGACTCAGAAAAGTTATCTCCCATGCATCCTTCTTTATGAGGTTCCTTAAGATGGACCAGAAAAAAAAAAAAAACAACCCAACAAGAAAGTAACTGAAAATGAGAAAGACATAGGATGTAATTGTAGGACATAATCTAACCTGGTACAATAATGAAGGAAAGACCTAAGATGAATCCCGTGCAGCAAAGTCAGTCCCGAAGTAAGGTCCAGAAATAAGTATGTAATTAAAAAAAAGAAAGTACGTGAGTGTGTGTGTGTGTGTGTATGTGTGTGTTGGCAGTGGGGGACGGGGATAGTCCATAGACTTGACAGTGTCCTTGAAACTGGTAGAACAAGCCTAAGGATTGGCTGCAGATAAGAAAGGCAGGTAGAAATTTTCAAGAGGAGGGGCCCTGTACACAGAAAGTACATGTAATCAGATTTACATAGTTGTGATCATGCACAGCAATACTTGTTGGTTTTTCAACTTTTGAAATCTAAACAAATGCAAAACTTATGGAAAGCTTAACTGTGGTTACAAAAGAGATGGCAGTTTTTTCAGTCTTGCCAACATGAAAGTAAAACAAGGCTTGCAATAGTAAGGGACTGGAAGGGGTGAGGGATTGAGGGCTTCCCCTTAAAAGGCAGGAAGTCAGGACGGACTGTCTGTTATTACTGGAGCAGAAATAAAGGGAGAATACAGGGTGGGGCAAAAGTAGCTTTACAGTTGTTCATATGGAAAATGATACAATAATTAATAAATTACAATACAGGAATAAACTCTGTGTTTTGCATACTCACAACTGTACCCCTCCTTTTGTCCCACTGTGTGTATGTGTTGGGGATACGAAAGTGACTACAAGAGTAACTAAGAGCAGTTAAATAATCACTGTGGCAGGAGGGCGGGAGGGGTGTTGAGGGAAGTGTGGTGAGCTAAACCTCATTTACTGGCAGGAAGTCAGTAGACAGTGTTTAAAATAGATAATCGAAAAAATCATGACTAATCAATTTAAAATTAAAAAATCTAAAATTAGAAAAATACAATCATATTCGTGTCTTTTTTAAAAAATGACTTCTGCTGTTTATCCACTTACCTAACGAAATTTATAGAGATGTTTACAGTAACATTCATCCAATATTTCCGAATGGTGAGATTTGAGAAGCTTTACATCACTCTTTGTACCTTTTTGTATTCCTTGAATAATTTATGTCTTTGTCACTCTTATAACAATGACATCATTATTGTATATTCTGAATGCTGAAATAATTAAATAAAGAGATAAAAGTAGAGGAAGGGAAGCTATTAAATTTATGAAAGCCCAAGTGAGAAAATACAGCGGTGTGGGGAGGATGCTCACGCTCCGGATGAAGAGGGGAGGCCATGCTCAAGTCTCTTAGCTGAGCTGTGGGGGAGCCTGCCGGCCACAGGCAGAGGTGGAATCGAATGCACCATCTCCCAGGTGAGCTGGGCAGGAGCAGGGTCAAGGGTTTGGCTTTATAGGTCCTAAATGTGAGCATGTGGGAAACATACAAGTAATAATGGTATGGTCAGTTGCTTACTACACTAGCTGAAGCTCAAATCAATTCATGCTGGGTATGTGAACTTGGGATTTGCCCGCAAATGGGCAATGACAGCATTAGGCAAAAGGCTAAAATAATCTTAGGGCCATTAATACTCTCTAGCTAGTCACTTTAGTTATTAAATGTTTTATTATTTTTATTTTTCAGTAGCCTAAATTCTATTTTATCCATTTCCCTGAGTAAAAGAATACTAATATTTAGTCAGATATACACAAACTCATAGTTGGAACTTCAAGGAATCTTAGATGTTATACACTCTAATTCTTATTACACAGTTGAGAAAACTGAGACTCAGTTTAAGTTATTTTCCTAAAGTAAAACCACTGCATGGTAACACAAATAGAAATAAAACATAAGTTTTTAGATTCTCAGTCCATTGATATGAAAGCACACACACCCATACATACATACAAATGTGCCCCCTGCATTAGAAAAAATCAGAAAGGGCTCATATATCAGATTCTACCAAAGCCGAGTGAAAAATCGATCTTTGGGCTGTGATAGCAGAATATACTGCAGTGTTGCCTGTGTTGTACTTCAGTAGACTTGTGTGTAAATCATTTTTTAAATCACAGGTAAAGAAGAAAATTAAATTGAATATATTTTGAAAGATAAGCGTCTTTTTGTTGTCTACCTTGCAAAATATTCCATCTCTTTTGTTGGCAGTTATTTTTTAGATACATAGTTTATTGTCTCCCCTAATTCTGATATCTTTCTAAATTTCTGCATAGAAAAATTTCCAAGGGGAAAATTCTTCCTTACTTGTATTTTTGTCATTTGATTAATTTTTTTCAAATTACATCCAAATGATTCAACTTGTTTTTCACACTCCAACAGACAGCCACCTGCCACCTCCTTAATAAAGGAAATATTCCATCAGATTTTCTACATAAATAACTTCTTCCCTTGGAGGAAGGAAAATGCACAGAGTAGTATTTACCCTTATTTTTATAAATAACTTCTGTTGGATTTTGTGGTTTTATGCTAAAATGCCTTTGTGGACATTATATTTAGTCCCTCCCTTTTTTCTATTAGATCATAATTAGTCCCTTTCATCTAATACATTTTCAGTTGAACACTAAACCTTTATTAGTTTTGAAAATGTTCTTTGAAATATTTTTCTGTACAATTATAGGGCACCCAAGTGATTCTGTAATTAAAAGTGTTGGAACACTGTTCTGTTGGGACATATAACCACTATGCACCAAAAAAAGCTTACACATTTTATTCACCCCTACCTCTGCATGTGGGCACACTTAAATAAAGAATCACTAACAGAGGAGTAGAAATGTGTTTTCCTATTTCTCTTATTCAGATGTGCATGGTGCGGGATGGATGGACAAGGCCAGAACACCCAGTCTCTGTGTTCCTGGCTTTTCAGCAGGTTCTGCTGAAGACTTGGAAAGGGAGACTTCGTATTGTAGTAATGGCCAGAGATGGGGTTACTGCAAAACTGGGGAAGATTAATCCCTACTAATACGTTCACATGGTTTTATGCTTTAGAAAAATTAGCAAAAGTAAGATAGTTTTACTGCCATTGGTTAAGACTTGTTTTCTTCTGCAACTTCTCCACCTGGCAGGAGGTCCTGGAATCGCTGTGGAGTTTTGGCTTTAGAAAAATATATTTATATGGTTCACAGTCAATTCCATGGACAGTCATATCACTATTAGCTACACTGCATAGGATTTGCTTCCAGAAAATCTCCTACCACTTCCTGCAACAATTTGCCCAGCATTTTACACAAAGCTGCCAATAATTCTTACTCCCAGAACTATAAGGATGCTGAAGGAGAAATGAAGTTTGGCATATATGGAAATATAGTCAGTCTGTGGCAGATTCCTTCAATAATCATTGCATAAAGTTGTGGCTGAGGGTTTGCTTTTTATTAATGCTCAGTCAAAACAAATGTTCTCTCCTATCCAGAGTATACTCAATAATGCCTGAATCTTACCATTTATACAAGAAATAAACTTGGTAGAGATTTTTTTCCAAATTTAACTACAATCCTAAAATTTTATGACATCACCAATAATAAGCGGAAAATTTCTGAAAAATTGAGCTGATAAATTTTGATTAGCAATGCTTGAAGAAAGGGTGAATTACCTTTCTATTTACTGTATAAAACACTTTAAAATTGACGTTTCGTGAAAAGATGATCAAGAGATTACAGTCAAGGAGTGAGAGCAACGCAAGCTGGCTGCCACCACAGGCTTGGACAATTTATGAAAACTTGAATATACAGCCTTGAAATAGCATGTGGACCTAAATACCCAGAAGGACCCCTCTTTGTAAGATTTGTAACAAAAGTTAATATGGTGTTAATGGTTGTAAAGGAGTGGGGGATCCAAGGGCCATATCATGCTAGCAACGTGGCAGAATTCACACAGCACCAAGGTTGTCCTGCAGGAGTCTCAGCACCAAACAGAAATAGGAAACTCCTCCCTCGGCCCCCACAGGACAGTGTTTCAGGCGTTACGGCAACTAATCAGAAAGGAAAACCACAGGCCTTTGCCCCCCACCTCCGTTCAATTTAAGCAATTTATATTGTCCACAGTAGTAAATTTTCTAGATATATCTTGGAGACTTCTAAGTACTGGAAAGGAAGCTCTCCTTCAGAGGCAATTTAAAAGACTGTAATTGATACTATTATTTTGTCCATTTGAAATGTATAAGTTGTGCTATAAAAAATGAGATTATAGTCAAAAATAAAAATATGTATTAGGCAGTTGGTTAATAAATTTACATTCTCGGCATCTTTCTATTAGCCCTTAAAAGTGATACTTAGATATGACTTCTTTCTCATTCTAAGTAAACATTCATAGTTGTACTTGACTTACTATTATAACTTTTTACTGTTTTTCATAAAATGGGTCACAAAAATCATGTTAAAAACTTTTTGCAAAAATGCTGTTATACATGGGTATACATCCTACTACTTCACATAGGAAGTACAGAATGTCGGCTGGTCCCACATTCATTGCTGATGCTAACATTGCTCACTTGGTTACGCTGGTGTTCCCGAACCTCCACATTGTAAAGGAATCTTTTACATTTGGGGAATACTTTGAGAGGTCTCTGTGAATATTCTGTGCCCAATATCTTTTCACTCAATAGTTTTTCTATTTTCCTATCAATTGATGGTTTTTGGTTAAATACATTATTTGTGTTTGAAAAAAAAATGGCAACTTCTAATCCTATTATTATTTCTACATTCATTAGCTCACATTCTTTTTGTAAAGAAGTACTTCTCATACCCTTCTCCCTTCTTATGGGCATCACTGTGGGTTTATATGTTCTTCTGTTCACTGTGTTGTAATTCATTACCTACATTATTCTTTTCAGTGTTCAAATTGTTGCCAAACATGGCAAGTGAGATTCTTTTTTTTAAACTGAGCTTTTATTGATGTTTTTAGAGAAAGGGGGCGGCAACAATTTATTGTTCCACTTATTACACATTCATTGGTTTGTCTTGTATGTGCCCTGACCAGGGATTGAACCCGCAACTTTAGCATATCAGGACAACGCTCTAACCAACTAAGCTACCTGACCAGGACCATAAGTGGGATTCTATTAAGACAGCTCTTGGATCCTTTTTGTTCGATTGCAGTTGACATTCAGTATTATTTTATATTAGTTTCAGGTATACAGCATAGTGGTTAGACATTTATATAATTTACAAAGTTATCCCCCTATAAGCCTAGTACCCACCTCACACCATACATAGTTGCTACAATATTACTGCCTATATTCCCTATGCTGTACTTTACATTCCTGTGTCTACTTTGTAACTGCCAATTGGTACTTCTTAATCCTTTCACCTTTTCACCCAGTCCCTCCACCTCTCTTCCATCTGGCAACCATCAGTTTGTTCCCTTGTATCTATGGGTCTGTTCGTGTTTAGTTTATTTATATTATTCTTTAGATTTCACATATAAGTGAAATCATATGGTGTTTGCCTTTCTCTGACCTGTTTCACTTAGCATAATACCCTCTAGGTCTATCTGTGTTGTCACAAAAGGTAAAATTTCATTCTTTTTATGGCCAAGTAATATTCTATTTGATATATGTACCATATCTTCTTTATCTAATTGTGTATTGATGGGCATTTAGATTGGCTGCATATCTTGGCTATTGTAAGTAATGCTGCAATGGACAGAGGGGTGGATATATTCTTTCGAATTAGTGTTTTAAGTTTATTTGGATAAATACCCAGAGGTGGAATTGCTGGGTCATATGTTCTATTTTTAATTGTTTGAGGAACTCCCATACTGTTTTCCATGGTGGCTATACCAATTTGACATCCCACCAACAAGCTCTTGAATCTTCTTGACATGTCCCCATACTTATGCCGAAAGATGACAGATCCCCATACTTATGCCTGGGACATCTTTACTTTCCT
This sequence comes from Micronycteris hirsuta, assembly GCA_004026765.1. Classification (NCBI taxonomy): domain Eukaryota; kingdom Metazoa; phylum Chordata; class Mammalia; order Chiroptera; family Phyllostomidae; genus Micronycteris; species Micronycteris hirsuta. The sequence goes on along the minus strand of PVJI01002176.1, from coordinate 103,170 downwards.
GATCCCTTCTGAGGACCAAGCATTACTGCAAGGAGCTGCCTGATTCCTTTTGGTGGGAAATGTTTTTAGAAATAGGTCAGAATGCTGGTTGCTAGTGGGATGTCATTCCTCTAAATCCATTCAATGAACAGAGCTAGAAATGTATCTATATATACTGAGAGAGATATAGGTGTGTGTATATATATATATATGATAGATAGATATCAGGAATTCACACTGATAGCTACAATTCAATCCCAACACTTTCATCTCTACCAAATTATCTTCTTTCTCTCACAGTGAAAACATTGGTTTCCAATGATATCAATATATTCACTGATTTCCTCTTTTCTATAAGATACACAAAATAGTTCCAACATTACTGCATCAATATTATTGTCAACAATAAAACTAACAGTAAAGTTCAGATTTTTTTGCAGTTTTTCTAGTACTTAGGTAAAAACCCCATTAATGATATACAGTCAGGTTGCTATGTTTAAAATTTACTAGAATGGATTTCTTTTTTGTGTTATTTCATCAATTTGGCATACAGTTAGGTTCATTTGTATCCAGTTGTAGGGTTATCTTTTTTCATTGTTTTTAATTTAATTTCATTACTGAGCATGTAAACATTTATGTTGTTCAAAATTAAAACTGTGTATTCTGAAGAGACTCACATGTTTGTCTTTCCTGTGTTTCTAGTTTGCAATACACGCACACAAACACAAACACTCTATCTGTAGCCATATGAAAATGTATGGATGTAGTCTAACTTCTCTTTCGTACACAAAAGGTACTATACCATGTATACTTGGGTGTTTTTTTCCTAAATTAAATTGTATCCTGGAAATTGCTTCATATTAATTTATAGAGTTCTTCCTCAGTCTTTTTCTACTTGTTGGATTTTATTGGATCACATTTACTTTATGTTATAACTTGAAGAGAATTAAGTCTTTTATGTTGAGTCATTTTTTTTTTCATTTATTTAAATATGGTTTTGTGCCTTTACAGGTATTTTAAAGGTTTCCTCATATAGATTTTACACATTTCTTTTTAAGTTAATGCCTAAGTATTCTATATTTTTTATTGCAAAGAAGTTTTTCTTCCATTGTCTTCTATCTTGTTATTGTTTATTTACCTGAGACCATTGGTTTTTATATGTTAAAAATGTATCCTGTTACACCATAGAGGCTACGTATGTGTTAATTGTATTATTGATTCACTCTGGTTTTCCAAGATTATTATCTCATCAATTGCACATAAGAATAGTTTTTTTTTTTCTAATTCTCATGCCTCTACTTATTTTGCTGTGTCTGAATGCATTATCCAGTATTCCCAGTTCAATATGACGTAGTAGTGGAGATAGTGGGCATCCCCTCTCAGGGCAGTCTTTGAGACCAAAAGATGTAGAGATGTCCCGTTTCCCACCCTGATGTAGTAAGTGCCGTCCTCGCGTAACAGACGACGTCCCCAGGAGGGAAACTGCTTTCCTTGGAATAACTCCCAAAGATGTGTTTCTGTGGAGTTAAATTTAAGAACTAATTTTCTTGTAAGGTATAAATCAAAGGAACTTAAGATGTTACCTCAAAGAAGTTTTGGAGAAATTCCTTTGAATTACATGTGCCAAAGTGCTGTATTCCTCCCTGTGCTGATGAGGTGATCTAATGGAAGCCACAGAGGTCCTGGTGGTAGGGATCGGATGGGCCTTTGGGAGAGCAGGTCTTAAGGCAAAAGGCCGATTCCAGTTACTGGTAGGATAATGGAAAATTAAGTTCTTCTGTGTTTTTTATGATTTTAAGGCATTTGATTTACTCTTCTTAAATGTGTATGTGATTAGAGATTATTTTTGTGCAGGAAAGGTTAAAAAAAATTTAGTTACAAGGCAGCAGAGAATGTATCTTTTATAATGTGTTCTGGCCAAATTCACATAATAACAGGAGTGTCATCTCCGTTTTTGGTTGCTACCACATACAAGTGAACATAAATTAATAATATATTGGGAACATTTTAATCACAGACACTCTGGTGTAAGTACTTAATAGATTTTCTGAAAATTTTAATTAGTAAGACATAAATCTTAGGAGTCGTTAGGAAAAAAAGTAATATTACACCAAGGTAGCACAGTACACAAAGTAATAATCACATTTTTGGTAAAAAAAATACTATAACAAGATATCGATACATGCACATCTGAAACTCAAAGAGAAGTTCTTATGATATATCAACTCAAGGAAAACACTAGCTTTAAAAATACTAGTGTTTTTCTTTCTGATATAAAGAAAAAGTATTTTTCTCAGGCAATTGATCAAAAATGAACAAAACTTTGCATGAATCAAGTATAGAAAAACATTCTTGAATGGGGATGCTTTCATCAAAATTTTCCAAAGTCTTCATTAAATTTACCTACTTATTTTGATAGCAAATAAAGAAGTTTCATGCACAGAGAGAAGTCACTATTTTGACAAAGAAAACTTCAAAAAAAGAGATTAGGATAAAATAAAATAGGGTGGGTTTTTTTACAACTTATAAAACCTTTAGTGGTTCAGTGATATCATTGTATTTATATTTACTATGTTAAAATAAATTTTTGCTCAATAATATTTTAATTATTGAGGCAAAGGACATATTGAGGCATATTGCTTTCACTTTAACTGGGTATTATCTGAGTGATTGCCTTACTGCTTCACTTTTCACATGTCAACACAGCTTTTTAAGATCTATTATGTGCCACAATGGTGAATAGACAGCAAATGATCCCTTTTTAAAGGAGCTCACAGGCTATTTATTGGCAGGAACAGAGAGGTAAACCAGTAATTGCAATTCAGAGATTAAAGGGGAGAGCATTGTGATCTGAGAGAGGAAGGCAGGATCAATACTGCAGGGGACATCAGGGAAACTTCGTAGTCATGGAGACCTGCATGGAACACGGGTCAAGAGAAGAGCAGGCCAGGTCAAGAGAAAGCACACATTCATAAAGAATCATCTTTGAGAATAGCAAGTCATCTAGAATGCTGGAAACTATTCATTTTAGTATTTATCTTCCCAGGTAGATTTCAAGGTCTGTAAAGCTAAGAGCTATCTCTTATTCAGCATAATATTTCTTTCTAGTACTAACAGTGCCTGGAACCCTTTTAAGAAACTCAGTGAATGTGTTTATTTTTTAATTAGTTCACTTTATTAATAAAGCAAATATTGACATATTTAATAATATTTTACTGAGCCATTAATTTTTATAACTTTAAATTAATTTTATGAATAGTTTAAAAGTTATATTAGGTAAAAGGTGTATAATAATATAATACCCACCACTCATATTAAGAAACAACATTTTGCCAACCTACTGAGAGCCTGTGATGAAATGCCACTTCCCCCCAACACATAATGACTATTCTGAACTTTATATGCAGCACTCCAGTGCATTTGTTTTTTTTTTATATCCTTACTTGAAGATATGTTTTTATTGATTTTAGAGACAGAAAAAGAGGGTCAGAGAGAGAGAGAGAAGGAGAAACATCAATTGGTTGCCTCCCATATGTACCTCGACTGGGGCTTGAACCTGCAACCAAGGTGTGTGCCCTGATGGGGAATCGAACTTGCAACCTTTTGTTGTATGGGATGATGTGTCAACCAACTGTGCCACCCAGCCAGGACACCAGTGCATTTCTTTGTAATTTCTTTATATGTATTTATGGAAATGCTTAAACTTTATATGAAGATTATCATAACATTTATATTACCTGTGATTTGGTTTCTTTCCTCCACATTGTGTTTACGAGATTCATCCATTTTAATATTTGTGACTACAATTCATTTCAGTTGTTTGATAGTAGTCTATTGTATGATTATTTGCAATTTTTCTTTATCAGTTGGGCTTATGATGTACATTTGTTTGTAATACTTTGTTCTTATAAACAATTATGCTATACATGTCCTTGTGTATGTTGCTTGTGTACATGTGAGGGAGTTTTGTACATTGGTATATACCTACAAGTAGATTTGCCCATCAGTGTTGCTCAGCCTCCTTATTGACACTTGGAATTGCAGCCCTTTTTAATTTTTGTAACTATGAAATGTGTAAATGGTATCTCATTATTTCACGTTGAATTTAATGAATTATTCTTGAGGTTTTGTTTTTTTGTACTTATTGACCATTTAGTTTTGTATTCTGTGAGTTGTCGTTCTTTTGCCAGCTCTGCAGAAGTTTTTTCATTTGGTATAGTCCCATTCATTTATATTTTCCTGTACATCTCTTGCCTTTGGGGTCAAATTCATAAAATCTTCTCTAAGACCACGGTCCATAGTTTAGTGCTTATGTTTTCTTCTATCTAATGGATTTTTTTTGCAAGGTTATCTTGTAGGTGGTATATGTGGTATATTGCCCTTCTGTCAGGACATATATAACATTTGGTTACTCTCTTTTTATGGTCTTGTCTGCTGTTGATGATGATCACTGTCTAGATCTATTAATTCATTAGGAATTTTATTTTTTTTAAGATTTTATGTATTTATTTTAGAGGATAAGGGAGGAAGAAAGAGAAGGAGAGAAGCATCAATGTGTGGTTGCCTCTCACATGCCCCCTACTGGGGACCTCACCTGGCCCGCAACCCAGGCATGTGCTCTGACTGGGAATCAAACTGGTGACCCTTTGGTTTGCAGCCTATGCTCAATCCACTGAGCCACACCAGCCAGGGCTCATTAGGAATTTTTAAATGTTGATATTTGAATTTTTTAAACTTCTACATTTATTTTCTGGAATAGGTCTATAAACTCCCATAATAAATTTTGACATAGTCTTTGAGGGCTCAGAAAATATAGGACTAATTAATGATACCTTTAATAGTTTTCAATAATGAGATCATTCTCTAGTACCCTCCAGAGGTAACTGAAGAATTTATTTATTTATGTATTTCTATAAATCGTAAGTAAATCTTTCTGGATTTAAATATATTTGATATAGTTTCTGGCACAAATAGCGCCCCTTTTTTATTATAAAATCTTTTATTACAAAATCATAAACATGCAATTTTGTGGTATAACACTATCACACTCAAGCACACCATATGACATTTTAGGTGAAATGTTCAAATTAAAACTTTAAATTATTGCACCCAAATTATTACCCTAACAACCACACTGAAGCAGGCCTTACTTCTGCCAGACTCTGTATTTTAATCCATTGCTGTTATCTTCATTGACATATAAATTTTTCCATCTTTGACCAGTGCAGCATAATTAGATTAGTTTATCAGACCTTTAGTAGTAATTTTTGAGAGTTTCTTTGCTTTCTGGTATGAAAATATTTCAGGATCATCTTGTACATTTCCTGTCCCAAATGTGGAATCAGCCATATATCCAATGGCAATTTATTTTTTATTCCATTTATCATCTACTGTAGTAAAATATATATATTATATTTCCATTTTTAATAACTTCCAAGAAAAGTTTTAATATGCATAGTTTGCTTAAATATATATTGTCATGTTTTTGCAAATAATATAAAGATATTGATATTAGAACTCTCTCATATTGGAAGTATTATTCTGAACACTTTTCTGTATTAGTTTGCTAGGACTGCTATAACAAAATACCACAAACTGGGTGACTTAAACAGCAGATTTTTACTGTTTCACAGTTCTGGGGTATAGAAGTCCAAGGTCAAGGTGTCAGCAGGATGGGTTTCTTCTGAGAAATATGAGAATTAGCACCATGAATCTTATGCTTCCGGTGGTTTGCTAGCAATCTTTGGCATTTTTTGGCTTGTAAAAGCTTAGCATGATCTCTGCCTTCATCTTCACATGGTTTCCTTCCTGTGTGCTGTCTGTGTCCAAATTCCTCCTTTTTTTTAGGACGTCAGTTATATCCAATTAGGGACACCTAAATGACCCCACTTTTCACTCAATCACCTGTATAAAGACCCTATCTCCAAATAAAGTGACATTTTGAGATATGGTAGGTTAGGACTTCAACATATCTTTTTGGAGGGAAACAATTCAACACATAACAACTCCCCTCTACTCTCATTTTAAACATTGTTATGAAATTTTATACATTTACCCCAAAATAAAAGTTACTACTTTTTAAATACATTCTATCTTGGTTTATACTTTTCCTCATATTTGCCAGTATTTCTGCATACCATTCTTTCTTGGACCTTAGACCTTTCTATGTGAGATCATTTTACTTCTGCCTTCAGTACATCCTTTGGAAATACCTTTAGTGAAGTCTGTTGGTGGTGAACGCCTTTGTGTTTGAATGAAAATGTTTTTATTTCAACCTCATTATTAAAGATAGCTTAACTGTTCCCAGTTTTGGATGAACTTCTATTTTCTCTCAGCATATTAAAAATGTGTTTCTATTTTCTCTGCCTTTCATCTTTATTGCTGTGGCATTGGTCTAATTTTGATTTGAATGTAGGTTGCTTTAACAAGTTGCTTTTTATTTCCTCTTGTCATTGATGGTCACTTTTACATCACTTTTACAACAATATGACTGTGTTAAGTTTAGTTTTTATTCGTTCTGCTTGGGAGTTGTTTTCCTAAATCTAAGAATTTGTGTGTTTCCTGAATTGTGGACAATTTTTATTATAAAAATATTAATATTTTCAAAATATATTCTTTCTTGGCATTATACTTTTTATTCTGAACTCCAGTTAGACATGTGCTAGACCTTTCCATCTATCTTTCAGATCCCCTAATCCATACTCCATATTTTCCTAATTTCTCTGTGCTAAATCTATATAATTCTTCAGCTCTTCTCTCCAGTTTATTACTTCTCTTCAGCTGTGTCTGGCCTGATGTTTAACTTATGGCCAGAGTTTTAATTTAAATAAATATTCTTTATTTCTATAAATTTGACTTAGTTCCTTTCCAAGCTTATTTAATAGTTAAAATATTCTCTTAGTATTGGCCCTTTGTAATATTTACAGTCTTTTTTATTTGCAGTATCATCTTAAGCATGCTTATTTTATATTCTGCATTAGGTCATTTCAACATCTCAGTCTGTGTCAGGTCCCAGATCAGGTTTATCTAATTCACTCTTTGCTGTTTTTGTTAACTCTACTCACTGTAGCTTGTTTCCTTGCATGTGTGAGCTCCTGTTTTGCTGACCTAAATTTGAAGGAAGCAAGTAGAGAATGCCTTTTTCCACATGAATATGTATTTGCTTTTGGTAGGTCCTCTACCGAGCTGGTACACTACCCACCTGAAAGTACTTTATATTGTTAGCATGGTGTTTCTTGAACTCTGCAGGTATTGTGAATTCAAACCCTAAACTCATATGCAGATAGGCTTGTAATTAATTTTCAGTGGAGACTTCCCCCAACTGAATCCAAGAACTGGGATTTTAAAAGTTCCCTTTTATCTCCTTTCACCTTGATGATTTTTTCCTAGCTCAAACTCTCATTGGGGGTCTAGCTTTTTTAGCATCCTAGCTTTATGCATTAATCTTAGTTTTTTGCCCATCTTGCTAGACAAAAAGTATTGGCCAGAAAACCCTGGCCTGTTTCTAGTAGTGAAGACCCCTTCAGGGAAATCAAGGCTTTAGTGGGAGCTTACCACTCTAGTTTCAGTTTTCTCTTTGTTTTGAAGATATTCATCTCTTAACATCTAGATGCTGTTAGTGGTAGAATTATTTACAATGTCTAGTCTAACAAGAAGTTTCTCTACATCTCTTTAAATTGAGAAAGTTTTCAAGTTCATTGTAGCAAGACTATTTCAATAAGTGTTGTCTTTAAAAGACTAAAACTAAATTCTATATTTAAAAGCTAAAAATATCTTTAAGATGAAATGTAGATTAACGTGGAGGTAATATTAAGAAAGTAAAAGTAAGGAATGTCAAGATTATCCTGACTAGTTCCAACATTTTACTTAATAAAGTATGTATCCTCTTAACCACGTTCTCACAGTGTCCAAGAAATTGTATGGTTATGATGCAAATTTTGAAACTTATTAGCAGAATTGATCAGGCAAACAGTTGATGTTAATCATATAGAACTTATTCAGTATAAGAAAAAGCCCTACTAAAACCACTGTAGTTTAAGCACAAATATATGTGTTTAAACAAAGAGCCTTTGGGAATTGAACTGAAAAGATCATCTAGATGTAATTTAACCAGTTAATCATCCTTCCATGAAATTTTTCCAGATCAAACCCATTCTAGTATTAGAGATTTCTACAACTTCTTTTATAACCTACTCTAATACAGAAGAAAACTTTTCTGTATCAAAAATGTTGATTTTTATTTAAGTTAATTTCATCATTTTTAGTTCAATGGATGATCACAATGCATCATAAATTTTTTATTATAAAAGTGCTATCCTCATGTTTAGTTAATTTCATGTACTTCAAATTAAGCTGGTAATAATCACCAGGGGCTATACAATCTCTAATAACTAAAAAGTCTTCTTAAGCTTTTTCTCATTGGCATTAGTACTGTGTTTACCTTGGCAACAAATAAATAGCAAGAATGGAAGCCAAAAGGACACAAAACACCAGGTAGCACTTTCAGCATTCCTGGCAAACACTTCTGGCTATAGCAGCAAACAAGCTAGCATCCAAAACAGTGCATTATCTCTGGCTCCTACAAAAGACATAAAGACTCCTACAAAAAGAGGAAAAAACATATGTGCTGTTGGCAATTTAAGAACTGCTGCTATGGACCAAGTTTTGCCCCCTGAATAAACAATAAAACTCCATCAATGTCAGCTTACTAGTGCATGGTCAGTAGTGACCTTCATCAGAGTGGTTTCACTAGACTGGTAAAAACAGATAAAGACTTATCTTTTAAATATATAAATCAGATCTTCCTTCCCCACTTCTTAAAATGCTTAAAGCAATTATGTTGCTCTCAGAATAAAATCCAAATTTCTTATCAAGGCCCACAAGATCTCACAAGGGTTGGCCCCTACCTCTCTCTTTAGCATTGTCCCACAGTCCTCTCCTCCTCTCTCACCATGTTCAAGCCACACTGACCTCCTTTCTATTCCTGGAGTATGCCAAGTCCTTTAACAAGTCGAGGTAAAAAAAAAAATTAGTCTTTAAATTGTGCTGGAACAACTGTATATCTATCTCTATTTTAAAAATTAGCCTCAATCTGTACATCACACCATGAATAAAAATTAACTCAAAATGGATCGTAGACCTAAATATGAGAAGTGAAACTATAAAACAGAAGAAAATCTTTGTGACCTGGGTCAAAGATTTCTTAAATAGGACAAAATAACATGACCTATAAAAGTAAAAACTGTGCAAGGAGAGCGATATACAGTTCCTTTTCCTGTACTGCCTCTGAAGTACTAGCAGTCTTCATGTTCCCCCAGGCAACTGAAGGATTCTCTTCTATCAAAGTGAATTACCCTAGAGACAAATTCTTCAAAAACGGACATGGGGGTTCACGCAGTGAAATGGGTTCACATGCAGCCCCCTGGAAAAGCCCTGCAAAGGACAATACCATGCATGCCTATAGCTTCATAGTGTGTGTTGCTCAGAAATACTTGAACAGCCTGGAACCATTGAGGAGATGTCATGAGACCTTGCCATGTCAGCGAGAGGCCAAGAAAACCACACAGAGGACACAGAAATAGTGTAGTTCCTCTGGTTTGAAACCAGAGGAACTTCAGAAACAATTTCATCAACTTCTTCAACAAACATCTGGGAGAATCTGACTGCACTTTTACATCATGCTGGGCTTTACATTGTTAGTTACATGAGATAGAATCAAATTAAATTAGTGGAAAACTACTGAAGCAGACAGCACAAGATCCTGTTTCATGTGCTTGCTAATAATTTGCTTTGGGGAAAATCATTTATCCAACGTGGACCTCAAATTTGCTTTTTCCTCAACTGGGCATAGAAATATCTGACCTTGTGGGGTAGGGTGGGCCATGACCTGAAGGGGTGCAAGATGTCTTCTGGAGTTTGGGTAACGTTTTGTTTCTTTACTGGGGTGGATGTGTTTACTGTATACTTATGAATTGTGTATTTTTCAGGAAAAAAAAAGTTTCCAAAAATATGTTTTAAGGCCTCCTTCCAGCCCAAGTGAAATTCTATGATTCTGTGACCTTTTCCATTAAAGCATTTATGGTAGAGAAAAGAAATCTGAGCAAGACATTTTAGAACGTGATCCTAGAACCTTTCAAGCAACTAGGTGTGGAGCTCCATTTTCTGATACATGCACTGAGAGATGGAATCAATTTAGAATTTTTTCTAATGTTCCCTGCACTCTCTAAAATTCCGATTATTGTTATAAATATTTAACCCCAACTGATGATTTACCAAAGCTTTGTCAAATAGGAGCGTTCCCAGCCCTTTTGTTGTAAACAAACTAAAAAAAAAAAAATTTAAGGTATCAAGTGAGACATTTTTGGTTTGCAAACTGCTGTTAATAACAAGCATGACTTCCTTTCATAATTCAGTTCTGGATCCTCTCTGAAATCTTCTTTATGATATTCATTTGCTTAGGGAACCATTCATTTAGCAATAAAATACTTGAGATGAAATAGTATTATCATATTCTATAAATATATCTTAGTGAGCATTCTTCAAATATTTTTATTCTCCCGGCTTGGCTTTTACATTGTCCCTCTCCCTCCTCCCTTCTTTTTTTCCTTCAGAGAAAGAGCCTGACCATCTAGCTTTATTCCTCTTCTTGAAAAGCTCATAAAACTTTTTTATTTAAAAATCATTACTCTTTCTATCTGCCTATGAATCTTTATTTGAAACAGAGAAATAACACGGGAGTTATTTTGAGTTTTCGACAAAGATTGTAAATTCTTTAATTCTTTTCTCTATAAACCATTTCATTTATAGGCCTAGTTCAGGAATTAATGGGTCATCTAGCCTGAGCTGTTTCTGGCCCCTGGATAAGAGTGAGGGATTTTTTAACACAAAGTTTAATATATGGAAAGTATTTCCTAAAGCCTTAATGTTATTAACACCATTAAGAAAGATGAATTTTTCTGAAAAAGTGTTAGTGGCATCTCTCCCTAAGGAAACCTCCAACATCAATAGCCTAAGGCTGTTGTTTGGGTCAGTTATTTGTGTCTTTGAACTCAGTTGCTTCTTTGTACTTTCTCTTGGAGAAAGGGGAATAATCTGATGTTGGAAATCTCTTTTTTTAGTCCCTAGGAATTTGGATAATGGATGACTTCAATTTTGAAATTATCTATCTGTCATAGGTATTTAGCTTTTGGCTTTTCATCATTCCTACCCTCTTTAGAGATAGCATTTGGGGACCACATTTCTTGGAGTTAACACTTAAGGCAACCAACCGTAACACATTATTTCCTAATGTGTTTTCATGACATCTTGCTTTCAAATTTCAATATTTTTCTCATTGCTTAGAATTTTCAGTACTGGAAACTAAAAAGTCCTACAAAGCTCAGGAATTCACTATAAAGATAGTTTGTCACATTACTTGTGAAGTGGATATACATTTCTATTTTCCTCTCACAAAGTTTATAGAATCGGCAAAGGGATTGAAGAGACCTTTAAAAGAAATGCCCTTAAGTCATCTCCAAAAGGTAATCACCTCTCTTTTTCTTAAAAATATTTAGAAGTCTGCCCAGGCCTCTGCTGATAATGGGCTGTGTTACCTCCAACTCTGACGCAGACATAAAACTCTCCTTCTGCTCTCTCTTTGCTGTCACATTTTTCTTACTTTGAGAAAAATCACCTCTCACCTTTGCCAAACAATATCCCTTTTGTAATTTTAGGTCCATTTTTCTCAGTCCTCTCCTTTCAAAAAAAGACTGATCTAGAGAGAAACATGCATTTGTTTCTGAGCATGTCTAGAGATTTCTTTCCCTAGGGAGAGGTACTCAGGTAAGAGAAGTTATGTACCTGGACATGTTCCCTCTGGACCCTTTCTTCAAGATATGTAATAAAAGCCTTTAGGTCCCTAGATCAGAAATTGAAAATTCAACCTAAGGGAAAAGCAAGGCTTATCTCCCACCCCCATCCCAAATGCCCTGCCCTCCTTCAGACCCGCAGGTCACGGCAGACAGAGCCCAGCAGGGGAGGTACAGAGCTCCCTCTCTGGCCCCGCCCCACAGGCAGCGCAGCGCAGCGCAGCACAGCAAGGGAGGTTGTCTCGCCCTGGTGAAAACCTAAGGCCTCACCCGCTTACAACTTAACAGATGCACGGAGACAAAGAAATAGGGCCCAAATGAAAGAATAGAGCAAAACTCCAGAAAGACCTAAACAATGAGAAGATAGCCAACCTATCTGATGGGGAGGTTAAGCCCTGGTAACCAGAATGCTCACAGAACTGATGGAGCTTGGTCGAAAAATGAAAGAACAAATGAAAGATATTCAATGTGAAATAAAGCAAAATATTCAGGGAACCAACAGTGACAAGAAGGAAACCAGGACTCAAATCAATGATTTGGAACAAAAGGAAGAAATAAACATCCAACTGGAACAGAATGAAGAAACAAGAATTCAGAAAAAATGAAGAGAGGCTGAGAAACCTCTGGGACAACTTTAAATGTTCCAATATCCGAATTACAGGGGTGCCAGAAGGAGAAGAGAAAGACCAAGAAATTGAAAACTTATTTGAACAAATAATGAAGGAAAACTTCCCCAGTCTGGCAAAGGAAATAGACTTCCAGGAAGTCCAGGAAGTTCAGAAAGTCCCAAAAAAGCTGGACCCAAGGAAGCACATACCAAGGCACATCATAATTACATTACCCAAGATTAAAGATAGGAGAGAATCTTAAAAACAGCAAGAGAAAAGGAAAGAGTTACCTACAAAGGAGTACCCATAAGACTGACAGCTGATTTCTCAAAAGAAACCTTACAGGCAAGAAGGAACCGGAAAGAAGTACTTGAAGTTGTGAAAGGCAAGGACCTACATCCAAGATTACTCTATCCAGCAAAGCTATCATTTAGAATGGAAGGACAGATAAAGTTCTTCCCAGATAAGGTCAAGTTAAAGGACTTCATCACCACCAAAAATTTATAATATGAAATGTTAAGGGATCTTATCTAAGAAACTGAAGAGGATCAAAAACTATGAACAATAAAATGACAATAAACTCACAACTGTCAACAAATGAACATAAAAAAAGAAAAACAACAAAAAAACTAATCAAACAACTAGAACAGGAACAGAATCAGAGAAATGGACATCACATGGAGGGGTTTCAGTGGGGAGGGGGATGGAGGGAATGGGGGGGAAAGGTACAGGGAAGAAGAAGCATAATTGTTAGGCATAAAAAAGATGGGGAGAGGTCAAAATGGTATAGGAAACAGAGAATTCAAAGAACTTATATGTACAACCCATGGACATGAACTAAGAAGAGGGGGAATGCTGGAGGGTTGGGGGGTGCAGGGCAGAGGGGGGATAGAGGGGGAAAAATTGGGAAAACTGTTATAGCTTAATCAATAAAATATACTTAAAAATAAAATTATTATAAAATTAAACATTACATATTAAATGCAAAAGGAATAAATTGGAGTATTAATTCAATATATCCATAGGGTATTCTGGGTTAAATGAGAAAATCTCAATTATGAATTAAATAAATAAATGAAACTGGGGAGGGGGGGATGGCAGCCATTGCAGGGCACAGCCTGAGCCCCACTGCCCACTCTGCCCAGGCCACTGTGCCAGGCACTGGGAACACCTCCAATCCAGAAGGCTCTGTACTCAACAGCCGTAGGCATACTCAGCAGTTTTAATAAGCACACAAGGATCACAAATATTACCAATAATGATCGTTACAAGAACTTCTAAGGAAGGCAGGACAGGAAAATAGGTTTCCCCTCTATGTTACCGAAGAAAAAGACAAGAGTCCATGCCACCTTCTCAGTTTAGGAAGGTGAAGAGTTGGAACTCAGCGCTCCCTCCTTCAAGTCCGAGTCCTCACTCAACAACTTCCACTTGTAGCTTCTAATCTAAACCCTGAAATATCCCATAATAGTTCCACTTGTTTAATTCACTTTTCTCCTATTATCCTTTCATTGCATATATGTTAGTGTCACAGCACAAATTCCAAATGCTTTTGAACTCAAAATCCAAATAAGCTTTAAAAAAAAATAAGTACATTCCCATGTGTCAAGTTGTTAATTGTTTTTAATTACTTTCTCCAGGAAAATTGATTTGACATTTATCGAACTTACTGATGACACTTGTGGCAACTTTCATTCTATCACTGGTCAATAGTAGGTAAAGTTGCAGAATATGGTTTTAGGGAAATGATCGATTAAAGGGCCTGAAACTGCCGGGTGAGAAAAGAGCCTGTCATTACAAGTGGAGCCGTATTCTGAAGTACCGTGCGGTGAGTCTCTTCGTTCCGTCTGACTGAGTCCCAGACGCTATCTTTTCTCCTGAATCAAAAAGCAGGTTTTTAGTATGACCACTGTCATTTCTCACCACTGCTGCGAGTGAGTCTAGGAACATGTTGCCCCCACACAATCCCCAGGATGGTTAGTAAGTGTTTTGTCTGCCTTGGCGTTTGTCCTTGCCAGTGTGCTATCAGCAAGGGAAATGGACTCCGGGGTAAGCAAACTCGTCGGAGTCCGTGGGATGACAGTGCTTGATTTTTAAAGTAAATGAGATCATTATTCATACTCACAATAAAAAAATAAACATGCACTGTATATCTAGTATGTGCAAGGCAGTGGCCCAGGCTTGGAAGATACAAGATACAGACAGATTTTCTACCTAAAGGAACTGACAATATAGCTGGAAATGGAAGACATGGATCTAAAAATGGAAATGACAGTTGCAATATAGTACCTGCAAATCCAAAATAAGTAGTGTGGAGAATAAGTACTGGGGGAGCTCATACCTAGTAGTTTAGAGGACTGAGGAGCCCAATAACTCTGGACTATGAAACTTCCTGGCTTACATTTATTTCTAATTCAGTCCTCATCATGGCCATGCAAGACAAAATACTGTTATTGCCTGTGCTCAGCCCCCATTTTAAAGATGAAGAAATTGAAGCTTAGGGTTGAATAACTTGCCTCAGTCACACACCTGGTGTCCAGGTACTCTGAATACTAGCTCCTTACCATGATCCTAGATGAGAAAACCATTTTTTCCTGAACATGAAGCTGAATGGAGAAGGGGAGCATCTCGGGGAGAAAGAACAGTATAACCAGTAGACTGTAGCTGGAGTTAATGATGAACACTGCAGAGCCCACTCAGGCTGGTAGTTGGCTTTGCCAGTCAAACTCCAGGGGTCAGGGTTGTCTTCACAAGAGACACAGCACCAGGAGAGGAACCCTGAGGTAGCAACACCAATAAATCAAGCAGGTAGCACCTTCCCAGCATGTGTCAGGGAACAGGTTACAGTTTGTGGAGAGAACCCTGGATCAGGAGCCAGGCAAGGCAGACAGACACTGCTGTGCCAAGGCACTGAGAGAGTGACTCTTACACAGAGCATGGCATGGATCAGAAAGTAGCTGATTTAACCAGCACAGGACAGAGAGAGATGGGGATCCAGAGTCACTCACCTGAGGATGAGGTAGGCACTGTGAGGAAGAGTCAGTGGCAGCTGCCAAAAGGAAGGTTGGTCTGACAAGCAGAACTTTATATCCTGAGTGTGGCATGACTTTTTTAGCATAAAGTTAAACAAGGTGCACCAAGCCTCTGGCTGGTGAGGAAGGGTGCTAAATTCATCGTCAGAATCAGATGCACTCTGAAGGCCATAACAAAACAGGAAACCAGAATCCAGAGATGAGGCCCAAAGAGCCCAAGTAGCAGCAAAATTATTTAATGCTAGTTATATCTTTTCCTGAAAGAGCTCTGATGACTCTTCTCTCTGGGTCAGAATTGAGCAGAGTCTAAGATGAGATTGAGTCCACAGAAAAGGATAAGGACTCCTGGTTACTATTTAATAAAAGTCTCCAAAAGATGAGAACCAAACAGCACCCATAAACATTTAGATTTTTATTTTTTATTTTTTTAGCAAATATGTATTGATTGCCTACTATGCTCCGGGCACTGTTTCAAGTGGAGGACTACAGCAGTGAACAAAGCAGACAGGTCTTTGTGCCCAGGAGCTCACAGTCCAGAGGGAGCATAACCAAATCAATTAAAATGAGCAAAGAAGAAGAAAAAAAACCGTTCCAGGAAAAGGGAATGGCTTTGAAAAGGTGCAGAGGCAGATGATATCATCGATTGTTGGAAAGGGAAATTAGTCTGGTTGCAGCAAAAGGTTTATGAAAGGAATCTGGGGAATTCAGTCACACGTATCTAGAATCACCTAAGTGCTGCATGTTCGAGCTGGCAGAGTTTGTACTCCAACTGCCCCACTTGTGCTTAGGTCTACGGAGAAGACCTCTAACCCCAGAGAAGTGGGGTGAGTGAAAGCATGAAGCACAGAGGCCTCGGAGAGGGGGCCCCTGTCACAGTTACTTTGGATAGCAGCTCTCCAAGTCATCAACCCACGGGACCTGGACTGCTTTAAAAGAAGTGCAAATGGCCCAGGACTCAGTCAGGGAAGCTGGGTTCAGGCCCTCCTGCCTCACCCTTATTCACAACCTCGAGCAAACCCCAGAGCTGGACAGGATTGAGGCTGATGTTCTCAAAAGCTCCTTCCAATTCTGAAATCTTTTAATTCTTTAAAGGGTCCTCTACTGGTTACCAGTAATGAGCAATCAGTGATATCAAAAAAAGTGGGGAAGGAGGGGAGGCTGCAGGCAAGCAGGCAACAGGATCTCGGTTCCAATCCTGATTCTGGGCTTTGCTGTGTCCTTGAACCAGTCACATAACCCCTCAATGCCCTCATCTGTAAAGTGTGAGCTGCCAAGCCACCTCTCAGCTGTAGTATTCTTTGAGCCTGGAATCTCAGTTTGCTTTGACAGTTAAAAACAAAAAACAAAAAGACAAACACACAGCTGATGTAACTTTAAAAATGGATACATCTCTCAATGAAAACATCTTAAAACAAATAGCGTTAATTGTCTGCTCCTTTACACTTCATCTTCCCAACCATATTGTAATTTTGCAGCGAGTGGTGTGAAGCTTGAGTTTCAATACTTGCTTTCAGTGTTCATGCAGCATTTAAGTAAATGTTTTTTTAAAGTAAGGCACAAGGGAGTGAGTCTAGAAAGAAGACAAAAGTTAACAAATTATTAACTGCCTTATTCACACATTGAAGTCACTGCAATGTATACACAGGATTCTGATGCAACCAGGATCCTTTGGCAGTTCCCCACGTGGCTTAACTGCCGTCAGCACTCTCAAGAGTCTGTATAGTGCATAATGGATGTGCTGGTTCTAATCAAAGGCTGTTAAGCGTTCCCTTTTCCTTTTCTTTTATTCTAGGTGGGGAAAAATGACTGGGAGAATTGTAGTCAGAGAAAAAAGTGATAGTGTTGGCTATTTTGCCTCCCTATGGCCTCTTGGAAATTCTCGCCTATGGTTTGACTGTTTTATCCCAGTTTTTCTAATCACAGCTAAAATCATGGTAAGAATCATGTTGAATATTGCAGCTATAAAATATATAGGAAAAAGGGCCCAAGTGTAGAAATAAAAAATATAATATACACATTTTATATACATTTGTGGCCAGCATTTCTTAGCATTGCGCTTAAATTACTGCAATGCTACCTCTAGAGTGCATAGATGAATAGTTGCCTGCATACGAGGAGGGGACCAAAAAAAAAAAAAAACACCCGGGAGTATGTTTATAAAAAACTGTGCATTTATTCTTATGTTTATTCTTATGTTTAAACTTTGGTCACCTTCAAAGTATTCTCCATTTGATGCAACACACCTATCGAGACTTTTTTCCCTCTGCTCGTCTATTTTGAACTTGTCTATTTTGACAGCTTTTAGTGCTTCCACGATTTTTTGTTTTACCCCTTCCACACTGGCAAACGTCTCCCTTTGAGGACTGTTTTTCATCCAAGGAAACAACAACAAAAGTTGCTCAGGGTGAGATTGGGTGAATAGAGAGGGTGGGGCATGGGGGTCATGCTGTTTTTGGTCAAAAACCGCTAACCACTCAGCACAGTGTGGGCTGGGGCGCCCTTACGTCACCCATCATGAAACGGGCAAATGTGTTGGGTCTTCCAAAAAATTCCCGAAGGTGAACGCAGCCTCTCAAAACAACACCAGCAGGTACACTGATACAGATGGGTTCCTAGAACACTCACCTAGTGGGGAAAGCCTGTACAGTAAGGGGCCAACCTTCCAGAAGGGTTTTTTTGGTCCCCCCTCATACACTGAGTGCTGACTTTGTGCCAGGCACTGTGATAAGTGGTTTCCATGAAGTACTATATTTTGCTGTGTATTAATGCACACTTTTTTGCCCAAATTTTTGCGGGAAAAATAGGATTCACATTATACATGTGTAGTACTAATTCCATATCTATATAAATGTCTTTAGTTCTTTTATTTATGCCTGTGTATTAAAAGTGTGACTCTAGAAAGCAATAATGATATCTGTATGCAAAATAACACTCTGGAATATGATAATTAGTTTTATTGGAGGTGGGGGAAAAAATGAGAAAACTGTAATCAGAAAAAAGTGACCGTGTTCACTAATTTGTCTCCCTATGGCCTCTTAGAAATTCTTGACTATTGGTTTTGTTTCTAAATACAAATCAGTAAAATAATTGAAATAAAAAAATTAAAACAAGAGATTTTTTCCTGAAAGTTTAGGCTGAAAACATGGGTATGCATTATACACGGCAAAACACAGTATCTCGTCCAGTCCTCCCGCAGCCACATCTGGGACGCAGTAAAACGGGCGGACCTCTCAAAGCCAGCACCGGACTCCTGGTTTTGCTATTTTGGTGAGTGGAACCATCACTCCACCTGCTGCCTAGGCCTGAGAACTCCATTCTTCTTCCCAGATTCATAGCCTCAAACCAAAAAGGATTACGGACTGGACCTCTTGGATAATGTCTCTCACATACCTTTTCACTCCCCTTCCCCTGCTCACACATTCCCACCTCCTCTATTGACCTCTTCTCTTTACCAAAATGCTGCTGGTGTGGAAAAGCTTAGGCCAAAGCCCCCCCACCACTCACTTTCTTGCTACACTCCATACCTGCCCCTCCATACACACACTGGTTTTCTAGCTGACCAAGTTCTAGGTCATCTCCACCATTAAAGCTCACCCATGGCCGGCCCTCCCAGCAAGCATTCACTTGATTATGCTGTCGTTATTTTTACCTAAGCTCACTGTGGGCTATCTCGTTATAGTCTTGTCTTTCCAAATAAAGTAAAATTCCTTGAGAGTAGCACCATCATTGCTGCAGCCCCTTGCTCAGGGGTCAAACAGGGCAGTCAGGAACAGCCAAGTAGGTTATGAATGTGGGATATAATAAACTGCAGCATTAATAATCTTAACACTTAAATAGTATTTATTAAGGGCCAAAAACTCTTCAAGGCACTTCAGATACCATATGTATCAGCAACAATCATAAGTATTAGTTAATACAATATATTCACATTTTACTGGTAAGACTAAGGCACAGAGAGGTTAGGTACCTCTCCTAGGGTCACAAAGCTAGTAAGTAATGGGATCAAGATTGGAACCCTGGTACTTACCTAAAAGTCAGTTTGGCTGAGTATAAAGTCACTGGCTAATGGTTCCTTTCCTTTATCATCGTCAACGTTACTTTGTTTTCTTCTGGTGTAAGACTTTGCTATTGAAAAGCCTAACAACAATCGACCCTTTCCCTCATATTGCTTGGATATTTGTTCTGGGTCAGTTTTCCCACATATACAATGTGCTTTTTCAATTTATAATTTCAAAATTGTGAAATAATGACTAGGTACTTTTAACGTATTGTGATTTCTGATTCATGGATGCTGTACGCGTATATTTACACACACATCAAATCTTTTCTGCCTGTCTTCTGCATTTATCATCTCTTTTCTTCTCTTTTCATCTCTTTCTTCATTTCTTTTCCTTTCAATTTTATGTAGTGGTAAAATACACGTAACATAAAATTAATCACCATAACCATTTTTAAGTGTACAGTTCGGTGGCGTTAAGTGCATGCACAGTGGCATGCAGCCGTCACCTCCGTCCCTCTCCAGAACTCCCTTCATGGTGCACACCTGGGGTTCAGCGCCCATCACACAGTAGCGCCTCGGGGACCCCCACGCCCTCAAGCCCCTGGCATCTTCATTTCTCTCTGATCTTTACCTTTTTTCCTCCCTTTCATCTTCCATTTATTGTAAAGTGTTACTGTTGGGTATATTTCCTCTTGTGTTAATCTTCTAGTTCGTGTTAATCTCCAAAGTAATTTTTTCTTTTATGTATAATTTAATTTTTCCTTGAGTTCTACCACTTCATTATTGAGTTTCTTCATTATGATGTATCTTTCATATCTTGTCTGTTTTAACCTCATTTTGAAGTATTAAGTTACAATTTTCATTTTTATAAGAATGTATTCTCTATAGAGATTCTACTCCTTATTCATTCCTTTTTATCCTGTAATAAATTTAAATGTGTTTTGAACTCTATTTTTTTTGTTGCTCATTTTTACGTAGAATTAGATTTTTTGAACTTTTGTAAAGAAGCCTTGGCTTAAAACAGGTTTTCCAATTTAATGTCTGCAGGCTACTGTCTCCTGGTTGCTCACATTTGTAGAGTGTTCCCCAGTGTGAATACTTACCTTCTTAGATTTCTGCTTCTATTCTCCCTTACGATTTGGATCTGGACTTTATATTTTTTTGTCTCTACATTCCCTGACCTGCTTAATTTAGCTTCTTTTCTCAGCATTTGATTCTCGGTTTGGACTATCGCCCCAGCTTTGTCCTGGGATGGACCTTTATTTGGTAGCTTTGAGATCGAAGGGAGCTCAGGCTATTCAAGCCCCTTCATTCTTACCACGCTCTGGCTCACCACAGATACTTTTGGACCATGAAACTTCCTGTCAAGATCAGTTGCTGTTCTCAACTTGGCCTGCTGAGTTTTACTGGTGAGTGCTTGTCATTCTGAAGTCATCAGGTTTGTCAGATACCCCATTGCTTCTCTCTGCTTGCTCTTGGACAGATGCTAATACCCAGGAGGTCTTGTGGCTGTTGGTGATGTTTCATTATTTGCTTATAATTTGGAGTTTGTGGGAATATCCTGTCACATAGTTTTATGAAGATTGGACATGGCCTGTCATTTTTCTATCCTAGCTGTTTTGTGTTTTGTAGGGTATTTTGGGGAGATTCTACTGCCTTGGGAGATTCACAGAATCCTCAGTGCATCCCATTTTAATTTCCGAGCTCAGTATGCCTATACATAGAAAGGGTTAATAACTATTTGAATAAACAAATTTAAAAGTTTTTGGTATCATTTCCTTTACACACTTTATAATGTTAGAGCAAGAGTGTCAAAACTGTAAAGGAAGTGAAGTTTATTTTTGGTAACAATCCACGAACTTTCCTGATAGCTCCCCGTTATGTACTTCTGATGTTTTTCCTCACTTTCATGGCAGGATATCTTTTGAACCATAAGTTATTTTAAGCTTGTTCTTAAATTTCACACATAAAGACTATTTTCTCTGTTACTGAATTCTAACATATCCACAATGTGATCAGAGAATTGTTCTCTATGATAACAATTCCTTGCAATTTGTTGGGTTTTGTTTCATGGCCCACTATGGCCCAACGTGTGTAAGGGTTCCATGGGTCCGTGGAAGGAGTGAAATGTGTATTCTGCAGCTGCTGGTGTGATATTCTCCTTATCTCTATTAGATCAAGCTTGTTGTGTTGTTAAAATATTTTATATCCTCATTGAGTTTTTCCTCTGCATAAAATCACTCTGAAAGGATACACAGGAGACTAGTAACATTGGTCGTTTTGAGGAAAGGAACCAGGTAGCCGTGGAGAAATGCAAATGAGGCCCTCAGCGCTCTCTGTATTCCAGATGATGCTGTACACCCACCCCCCCAGGCCAGGAAGAGACCCGCAGAGCTCCTCGTGAGCCTGGAAGACCCCCAGCCCTGGTGCACAGCACCCCCAGCCTCACTGCAGCAGTCTGTTCTGGATACCGATAATCTTATGAAGGAGCCTAGAGTTGGAACCAATGGTACACTTTCTCCTAAAAGATCATCAGAAGCAACCTGCCCCCCCATCCTCACATCCTTGTTTATCTCAGTCATCACGAACAGTTCAAGATGTTACGTTGTCCTCACTTGTGTCTCTTTTTCATAAATTCTGCACATCCCCTCATCTTACCCAATCCCACACATACCCACCCAGAGAACTTTCACTGTGCCCTCGGAAACTCAACTATATAGCAGCAAAATTGCCTATATCTTCAACCTGTTCTCAGAATGTTCCTGCACCTCCTTGCTTTGACTGACACCTGCCACCCAACATGTGGATTTATTCTGAGGTGTATTCACACCTCACAAGTGGTGGCTGTTTGTTCTCTCGCAGCCCTAAGTCCACCCCTAAGTCCACGGGTCTGGAGTAGACTAAGTGTCCTCGTTGCTGCTTCCAAATCGTCACACTCCAGTGTGGTCTACAGACCAGCAACAACCACATCATCTGGAAGCTTGTTGGAAATACGGAATCAGAATCTGCGTTTCAACAAGATCTTTCAGTGTCTTACATTTACATCATAACCCCATTTTCATGGAAACCACTCAGCGTTAGGATAAAGTCTGAAATCTGCAAAGCCGTGCCACACATTGCCTCTGGCTCTGCCTATAACCACCACTCGCGTCTCCCACTTCTTTCCTGAGCTCCATTAGGCTCCTGTTTCTCTTCATACCTTGGACATGTCACCACATTCCTGCTCAGGACCTTTTACTCATTGTCCCCACAGCCTGGGACACTCTTCTGTCAGATAGCCTCACAAGTCATTTATATACCACATTTAGGACTCTACTCAAACCCGTTTCTCAGAGGGCCTTCCTTGACCTCCTGCATAAATACAGAAGTTGCCTGCCTCCCCATAACTATTGTCTGCTTTCTTCAAAGAACTTTGATATATTCTATTCTATCCTTTCTATATTTCATATTATTCAACTGCTGTTTTATTGTTTACTATCAATCTCATCTCTCTCTGTCTCTCTCTCCACACACACACACACATACACACACACACGCTCACACACACACAGGAATATAAATGCCACATCAGCAGGAACATCCCCTTTGTCCACTGTTGGGTCCCCGGCATGGCAAACAGTGCCTGCATGCTGTAGATGTTCAGGAAAGTGTTTTTGAAGAAGGTAACGAATGGGAAGCAGGGAGAGGGAGTACAATTTTTACTATGTAACCTTTTGTACCGTTCACATTTTGAACCATGGAATAGTATTATCTACACAAAATATAAATTATTTAGGTGTTTTATAAAGTTGCTCTAATATCTCTTGAATCCTTGTATTTACTCTCAGAGGAAAACATATCCTTCCTCTGGTAAAAATACAACTCATCAAAATAGAATATTTTTCTCACTTCCTCCTAAATTTGCATGAAAATGGTTTCAGCGATATTTCCTTTTCTTCATTTCTGCTGACAACCACCATCAGCCTTTAAATATGCTCCGGCCTTTCCTTCAGGAAAAACAAACTTTCTGAAGCAGCCCTCTCCATTCATACTTTCCCAAACTTCTTATACGAGTTGATTACATTTAACTCCTATTATTCACTTCTCAATTTACTACAATACAATTCTTTGTTTCCACTAAACTTTTAAACTTACCCAGTGTTATCTCCTAATGTATCTAACGATACAATTTCTGGTTTTAATATCACTGGACTTTTCTCGTGGTCTTCACAGCTGCTGCAACATGATGCTGTCCCATCGTCCTCCTCCTCCTTGCCCTTGCTTCCTTATCCTCTTCCAAGGACTCTCTTAAATGTTGGGGTCCTCCAGGGTTGTCTCTTCAGTCTACTCTTTTACAAACCCCCCTTGAGTGGTCACATTTATTTTACAGTTTCTACCTACATGTTAATGACCTCCAAATCTCTAATTCTGTTGCAGACCCCTCCCACATGTTTCTTTCTTTCTTTTTTTTTTACCTTTATTATTGTTCAATTACAGTTTTCTGCATACTCTCCCCTCCCCTCCCCCTCCAATCCCACCTCCCTTCCCTGCCTCCCTCCCCACCCTTGATTCTGACCATGTGTCCTCTATAGTGGTTCCTGAAAACCCTTCTCCCCATTGTCCCCTCCCCCCTCCCCCCTGGCTATTGTTAGATTGTTCTTAATTTCAATTGTCTCTGGTTAAATTTTGCTTGCTTTTTGCTTTTGTTGATTATGTTCCGGTTAAAGGTCCCTCACCGCCTGGCTTATTTCACTTAGCATACATGTTTCTTTCTTGTAAGCAAAGAAAGGCATGGAGTAAAATCCTGGTTCCTTAGCATGGCATTTGAGGTCCTCCTTGGAATGGGATAGGAACCCTGCTTGTCTCTCCAGCCACATTGCTCTTTCTTATTCCAGCAGCTCCCAATCACACGGTGCTGTTTCTGGCCCCATGCTTTTGCTCCTGCTGGCCTGGATGCTTGTGACCCCTCACACAGCCCGCTGAATCCTCCCCTTTGACTGACTGAGCATTCCCGTTTCTCCAGGCTGCATTCTGTGCTTCTCATACTCACTATACTCTATGCACTCACCTCTCAAAGCATTGACTGTGTTGTATTGAAAATCATATCCTTGTGCATCAGTTGTTGCCCTTCATCTGTGAAGTTCCCGAGGGCAGTTGTTGGGTCTTATTTGTCTTGGTACCCCCAGCACCAAACACAGGGTCTGCCATGTAAAAAGCTCTCAACAGACAGGTGTTGAACTGACCTGGCAAATTGCACCAACTATAGTAAACTCTGAAAAAAACTGGGCTAAAACGATATGGTTTCCCCCTATTCTTTTGCAGGAATAAAACCACTACAATTAAAGTCCTTCTAGATGTTTTCACGTGTGAGTCCATCTGTTTTATGAGTATACTTGGAAGTTGTTTGATTAAGATCAAATCAGGCTAAAAAGAGGACTAGACCGCGATCGGGGTAACCAGAGTTTGGTCTTCCTTAGAGGTGATGGACAACACTGGGTATAGGTTCTGTCCCCGAGGAAGGGCTCCATCGGTGCTGCACTACACAGCGACAGAACATCCTTCTATGAGAACTGAATGTTCAGTCTTTCCCCCTCAGCATGAAAATAGCTTGTCCTTCAGGAAAAGGTAGTCTGAGCTTATTAATGAAAATGAAATTCTTCGGAAGAACTTAACAGTACTAATTAAACCGTTTCTATTTTAAATGACTAGGAAAAAACCTACAGTGACAGATAAGATAAATTCTCTCCAAATTGCCTTGGAGCTATTTCCTATGTAGTTTGGAGGATATGAAATAAATAAATACATGGCCTACTGGACTTTCTTTAAAAAATATTGAAAACATAATAAATTTTTTTTTCTTATTGACTCAAGAGAAGAGAAGGGAAGGAAGAAGAGAGGGAAAAGGAGGGAGAAAGAGAGGGAGAGAAACATCAGTGTGAAAGAGAAACATTGACTGGCTGCCTCCTGCATGCGCCCTGATCAGGGACTGAGCCTACACCCCAGGCATATGTTTTGACTAGGAATCTAACTCACAGCCTTTCGGTTTGCAGGATGACACCCAACCAACTGAGCCCCACTAGCCAGGGAAAGACACATATTTCTTTACAATGATTTCCCTATGTTTCTTTTATTCATCAGTTACATGATTTAAAATTACTATTCTGAGAAATGGTTTCATATTTTCCCAATAAGAAATAAAAATGAGGTCTTAAACCCAAAATAAAACCTTCATAATGCCTAAATTTCTATACTGTCCTTACCAGCAATTTACAGTTAGTGCATTTTGTGTTTCACATTAATACCCATGTTTAAAGAGATCTCTGGTTACCTAACACAATTTCTTTATTCATTTTAGCAACTTACTTAAATTCTTAACATACAAGCACCATTAAAAGCATCTCAAATATTTTCTTGTCTTTTTTTCTAGTAAAATTATATAAACTTGAAAGCACAAAATAGCTAATATATCTGCCACTATTCTTGGAATTAGAATATTTTAATTTCTAGAAAGCAAATAATATTTGTTAACATCGCCTAACTTCAAAGGTTATTGATTAGGGAAGAACATGTTATAACGTTTCCTTATTAGATAAAAAAGGCATCACATTCTAACTTTATAGTTTGTCATCATGAGCACATCTAATATGAAAGTAGGAGAGGACTCCTCCCCGCTGTACGGCTTGTGCTTCCTTGTTGATCAGAGCAGACCTGTAGGAAAGCGGTTCGGGTACTTGCACCTGCAGGTGCAGACCGGTGTAGTCTCCTGTCTAGATCCTGTGAGAGACCACAATGCAGAAGGACTCCGGCCCACTAGTGCCTTTACATTGGATTGGCTTTGGCTACGCAGCACTGGTGGCTTCTGGTGGGATCATTGGTTATGCAAAAGCCGGGAGTGTCCCATCCCTGGCTGCTGGGCTTCTCTTCGGTGGTTTAGCAGACCTGGGTGCTTATCAGCTCTCTCAGGATCCAAGGAACATTTGGGTTTTCCTAGCTACGTCTGGAACCTTGGCTGGCATTATGGGAATGAGATTCTACCACTCTGGAAAGTTTATGCCTGCGGGCTTAATTGCAGGTGCCAGTTTGCTGATGGTTGCCAAACTTGGAATTAGTTTGTTCAATAGACCCCACCAGTCATAGTTGTGTTCCAGCTTGGACTCTTGAAGAATTTTAAAACTTCCACTACTTTTAGTATATTGAGAGAAATAAGTGCAGCATTTTCACATATGCAAACATTTTACTTAAAAAAGAAAACAAATATTGAACTTTGCAGAGAAAAATATCGGCCATTATTATTACAGCCCTAAAGAGATGGGTAGCATACAACATGAGAGTTTATAATACCCTTGTATAATTTGATTATTGTATGTTGATGTTATTTCTTCTTTCTGTACTTTTACATAAAGTCTCAAGGGGTAAAATGTTAGGTGTCAACATCGGGGGCCCCGAAACTCCCCATGCCCTGCTTAGAAGAACATTGTGAAAAGAATCTCTTACGAGATTTGGGATAGCTGTTCTTTTGCTCATCTTAGAGCACAGACCTACTTTGAAATTATGTAAAGGAAATGTTAGTGGAAATAAAGTTTAGTATAAGTAAAAAAATAAAAAGAAAGTAGGAGAAATTTCACAATCTATAACTATTGTTTTCAATAATAAAGAATGATGAAACCTGTTCAGAATCTCTCCTCATCCCAGGAGAGTGGGCCCTCTTCCAGCAGATGTTTCAGGACTTAATTACTGTGTATGCAGAGATTTTGAGACATTGTTTATAATTCCTTGACTAGACTCTTTCCACACTATTCATTTCTAAATAAGGATCTATCAGTAAACTTCAGGGACTATTGTTACTCAAAACTGTCAGCAAAAAAAAAAAAAAATGTTATCTACATTCTTCTGAGGAGAAGAAGATTAGCAGCTTACCTCAGATTCTCACTAAAAAGCTAAATTCCACTGAAGTAATTAGAGCCTCCTTATGGATATTGCTCTTTGCATCCCTCCTTTCTTTTTCTCAGCTGTCTTTGAAACTTCAGTCTTGCTGGAAAATCATTGGACCAGAAGTTGTGAAACCCAGGCTCTACTTCCGATTATGTTATTTACTGTGAACAATGAAGTTTTTGGGAAATAGCATCACTGTGAAATTTAGTTTTCTTATCCTAAAAAAAAAAAAAAAAAAAAAAGGATATTAATGCCCCAAGCTTCCCCCAAAATGGGAAGAGGATGGCCTGAGTTATCCAAAACCAAGAGTCACCATCTGATTCTCCTTCCCCAAATGGACACAGACATATCAATAAATCAAAATAATAATCTGAATATGAAGAAGGAAATCGTTTCAGGGTTAAGACACTTTTTAATTTCACTCATCAACTCTGTATTGAAAAAGATGTCAAGCCAGGGAAGAGAAATGTGATTTATTTTGTCATTGCAGAGGAGACTGAGCCTGTGGCCAACCATGCTGGCTCGGAGCGACAGCAATGGGAGACTGCCCTCGGGCGAAGTCCTTCTGTCAGAGTGCTTGCTGGAAGTCTCTACAAGATACATTTTGCTAGAATTACATTACATTTCATTCATATTATAAACGGTAGTAAGGTGATTGTCTTAAAACTGGTCACTCCATCTGTATCCCAAAATCACACCATTTTACTGCCATTGTTTGTTGTGCTGCCCCAACGGTTCCCTGTAGTCCGTACATCCGGGACACGTCAGCAAGCAGCCATTCTGATGGGTAAGAGTCTCACACAATATAGCATATGCACAAAGATCCCTGAGGGTCGAGTTTAAGGGATCTTGCACAAAATTCTAGCAAAGTTGTGTTTCCCCCCATTTTCTTCTTTCTCTTTCTCATTCTTTCTCTCAATAAAACACAACACTGAAAAATCAATGTGAAAGCTAAATTATAGTAGAACTTACTATCTGCCATCATTAATATATTAATTCATTTAATGCTCATTACAACTCTATGAGGTGGGTACTAAGGATGCCTTATGTTAAAAAAAGGAAACTGAGGCAGAGAGAGATTAAGTCACCCTTAACATAAATGTTAACAGATGGAGCCAGAATTTAAGCTTCTGTGTCTCCGCTATCAAACAAAATGTGATAATGAGATAGGATGGAACACTGGCATTCATTCTTCAGTAGGTATTGAATGAATAGAAAGTGCTGGACTTTGTCCTCTAGTACTAGAAATATAAAGTGAGTAAGATTCAATCCCTTCTGTCAAGAAGCTTATAGTTTTATTACTGTGCTGTCCAATATGGTAGCCAAAACCCACCATGTGGTTATGTACATTTAAATCTAAATATTTTTAGTAAGCAATTCAAATAAATTAGTTATTTATAACATATATACTTTATCATCTGTTTAAATAAGTTAAATAAATATAAATAATATTCATATAAATGAAATAAAATTTAAAGTTCAGTATCTCAGCCATACTTGCCATGTTTTGAGTGCTTAATAGACACATGTGACTAGTGGCTACCGAACTGGACAGCACACACTGGAACGTTTCATCACTGCAGGCAGTTCCACTGGACAGTGCTGGTTGTGTTTGGGTGAGAATTGAGGAGACAAGTAAAAAGGGAAATTGATTAGACTTGTGTAAGTGTTCTACATGGTGACAGGGTGACCTAGGAGCACAGAAAGGGGGACCTGAATCAGGCCACAGGGTCTAGAACAGGATTTGCTTTTGATTGTCAGTGACATCTAAGGCAAGACCCCGAAGGTTGAGAATTAGGCATGCAAAGAGAGAAAATAGGATATGTGAGGCACAGGGAAGGTGTTTCTTAGCAATTTTCTGGTATGACTCTTTCAGATCAAACATGTGGTACTAAAGTTCCCTCCCCAGAGAACCTGGAATATTAAGGTGCTATAACCTGGGAGTCCAGGATGGAAATGGGCTGTGTGACGGGGAGAGGACACGACCATCCTCATCCCGATGCTCCATACCCTGTACTGCAGTGATGCTGAGCTGCATCCCACAGAGCAAGGCCTGCTCTGACTTTCGTCCTGGAGCCCTGTTAATCAGGGATTTTCAATTGTCATTTCGAAATCACATCAATGCAAATGTATCGGGCTCTGACTCAGTCTTTGTAGGCTAGGTTCCCTTTGTGGTGCTTTAGTTCTATTTCTTATATTGAAAAGAATGTCAGAAAACAGTGACAATTATGAGAACTTTAAAGGTTTCTTTGCCCACCAAGCCAGGTTCCTAATGGCTTAATGGAGTAGATTTGTATTACTATTATTTTCATAAGAATATTATAGCATGGTGCCTTTGCAAGAAAGATTATTGAATATGGAAATAATCTTGTTACTTTTTCTGTACATTTCAAGGACATAAGTTTGGTGATTTCATTAACATGGTAAATCATAGATGTTAACAAGACTTTAATAAGCTATACACAGAAAAAGGAACCCACTTAGAATAATATTATACATTAATGCATTGGTGAATATATGGATTCACAAAGGAAGTAGAACTGAATGACTTGTGAAACAAAGTAGGAGGATAAACAGATTTTCATTTCCAGTTCATCAGTTTTCATTTTTCTGAGTTGCAATAAGACAGATTTTTGACTGAAAATAAACTTTGGTATATTAGTATGTTTTAACTTAAATTGGCCCATCTTTTCTTTAAACTTCATTTAACTGGAAAGCCCCATGACTTTTTTTTTAATTAGTTTTCTTTGTTTTTCCTTCCTGTATATTAAAAAAAAGACAACAGGAGAAGAAAAGCAGGGACAAGGTCTGGGATCATATATTTAAACTTTATCTCCTAAAATGGTGGGTTTTTTTTCCTTTACCATAATAGCCTCAGCGTGCGTATCCCTAGTTATTGTTTCAACCTACTGTTCTGTAAACTGCAGGTAACCTCAGTCGCAAAACTCATTATTTGCCTTTCACAACACCTTCCATTTTGCAAAGCTTTTGTGGTACACAGCACAGTTTCCTATTTATTATCACCCTGAACCCACACGGCAGGCTTATAATGCAGACAGAACAATTAGCATCACCACCCTTTTAGAGAGGGGAAACTGAGTCTCAGATAGGCTAAACTGAGGACCCAAAATCGTTCAGCTGGTCCTCAAACCCAGTCTTTTGGTTCCACATTCAGTGTTTTCTCTGCAGTTACATTATTGGCCTAGCTGGTTGTGATGCTTTTTTACTGCACAAAATCTCAGATCCTTTAGCATAATAATATGCACTGTGGGTTTCTAAGCGCGGTAGATATAGTGTACGTGCTTTTCCCCAATTTTCTTACCATGAAATTTCCTGAGGAAAGCCTATTACCATTTATGTTACATGATATTGAATTTCCACAGAATATAGTTTGGGAAAAGGAGCTTTAATGTTGAAAGATTTTTTTGGTAGAGTTTCAAGGTTAATTTGAGTGTGTGTGTTTTTAAAAAAATGTTTGAAAAAGAGGGAAAAATAAATAGTTTCAGCTTCTGGTAGTACAACTTTTCCTACAAAAGAAGTAGATATTTTAAACATAATTTTATTGAATTTCTACTCTTACAGGAAGCAAGGAAACTCATCACAGAAATCCATCCTTTTTTATGGTCGCTGTGTCTTTTTTCATGCTGTTGAATATCCTTATAATCATTACTCTAAACTTTCTATCTGATAGATTGCTTGCTTCCACTTCATCTAGCTCTTCTTCTGGAGAATTCTCTTGTTCTTTTACTCGGGGCCTATTTCTTTGTCTTCCCATTTTAACTGCCTCATTGTGTTTGTTTCCGTATTAGGCAGATCTGTTAAGACTCTGGTGTAGGTGTATATCGAACCCTGCTGGTGACTGGCCTTGGGCAACCTGTTTGGAGCTATCAGGGATGCACAGCATGTGGTCCCCTCTGCTGGGCCTGTCTGCGTGTAGAAAGAACCAGACTGTGCCCCAAGGTGGGCTTTAACCAGCACACGGCTAAAGTCTCAGAGCTCCCAGAGATCTGCCTCTGTCTGCAGGCTCTCTGTTAGGATTAAACAGAGAAAGTCTTCCAGATGGACCCCTCAGCAGGGGTTAAGCACCATAGGGTCAGGCAGAGTAATTCCTGTGAGCAGGGCTATTGATTCTCCTCAGGCTGATGCCTCTTGGAGGGGAGTGCTCTGCCTGAGAGAAAGGGCTTCTGCAGTAAGGGGAATGACTCAGCACAGGGATCCTGGTGACTGACCGTTTAGTTCTCTTCCCAGAGCCACCAGCCCCAGACTCTCCTGAAGCATCTCTAGTCCACTCTGCCTCCCTCTGCTGGAGCCCAGGGTAAGAGGCTGTAAATGGAATTTTGTGCATTGGCCCTTTAAGAGGCTCTCTGCTTCTCCAGCTGTCTCTCCTTGTTGGATAGAAACCCTGCTGCTCTTCACAGTCATATGTTATTTGGATTTCTTTCCTGGTTTGGAGGCTGTAGGCTGGGGAGCCCAGCTTGAGGTTTAAGCCCCAAACTTCTCAGGGGAAACACCCTGACTGCTAAAATCTCCCTCTGAAACTTTAGCTGCCACCTATGGGAGCCCTGCCAGCTCTCTCGCACCTACCAAGGTAGGGGAATGTGGAGAAGTTGCTTCTTCTTCTTCTTGTAGTGAAGCTGCTTTTTCTGTCTGTCCCTGGTTATAAGGCTTCTCTCCAGCTAGTGTTCAATTGGTTATTCGAGGTGACTTTTCTATAATTTACTTGTAATTCCAGTTTGGTTCTGGGATGAGGTTAGTGTAGCTTCCACTTACTCCTCTGCCATCTTGGGTCATCAAGGGATTATTTAGTACCCTGAGTGAAAATACAGTATATCAAAATCTGTGGGGCGTAGTGCTGAAAGAGAAACATTAGCACTAAGTAAAAACATTAGAAAAAGCAAAGTTTCAAACTGGTCATTTAAGCTTCCAACTCAAAAACCTGAAAAAATGAAACCAAAATAAACACAAAACAAGCAGAAGAAAGGAAATATTGTGATAAAGGTAGAGCAGAAATCATTGAAATTTAAAACAGAAAAGCAATAGAGAAAATAAATCAAAGAGCTTGAAAAGATCAATAAAATTAACAAACCTATAGCAAAACAGACAAATTAAAGAGCGTGAACACAACTTCTTCATACAAAAGCTTGGCCAAAAAAGTTCATAGCAGATGTATTCATAATAGCCAAAACCTGGTATCAATCTGTGTATCTTTCCACATTGAATGATTATACAAAGTATGGTACATCCATATAATGTGATAGTTTCTTGTATAAAACAATGGCATAGCCAATATTGAGTATGAAATCAAGATCCATTTCTACACATCCAAGCATTAGAAATTCCCATGTTCTGCCTGACTACAAGGTATTCTCTCTACTTTTCTCTATTTTCTTGATGAAGAAACCAACTTCTTTTTTATTCTATTTTATTTTATTTTATTTTTATAGATAAGGGTGTTTTGTTGTTTTTTTTTTTTTGTTTGTTTGTTTTTTTTTGAGGCGTAATGAACCAAATTTTGTTGTGTCACTTGTTGGCTCAAAAACTCATATTTTGTCAGAATAAAATCCTTGCTCAAGGTAATCTGTAATACAGCCTGCGATTACCTCTTTTTTTTATTTCCATCTCCCACCCCCTCCCTTTTGACATTCATTGGCTTGTTCTCTATATCTGTGCATCTGTTTCTCTTTCGTTTTGTGTATTTATATTTTTGTCTTTCTCTGTCTGACTTATTTCACTTGCATAATATCCTCTAGTTCCATCCATATTGTTGCAAATGGAAAGATTACATTTTTATTATTCAATAATATTCCATGGTGTATATATACCACATTTTCTTTATATGTTCATCTATTGATATATATATCGGTTGCTTTCATATCTTGGCTATTGCTAGTAATGCTATATCATGCAATAAAAATTAATAAACTATTGATATATGCAAAACCTGATGAATACCCAGAGAATTATAAAGTAAAAAAGCCAGTCTCAAAGATTACATAGCGTAAAATTCCATTTATATAATGCTCTTGATAATGGCAAAATTACACAAATAGGGAACAGAGTAGTGGTTTCAAAGAGCCAAGAAAGGGGTGAGGTGGAAAGGAAGTGGGTGTGGCTATAAAAGGGAAACATGAGTGATCCTCCTGGTGATGGAAATGTTATATATCTTACATTATCAATGCCAATAACCTGATTGTGATATTGTACTATAGTTTTGCAAGAAGTTATCATTGGAGGAAACTGGGGATCTCTGTATTATTTTTTACAACTGCTTGTGAGTCTGCAATTTTTTTTATTTTTTTATTTATTTTTTTATTTTTAGAGAGAGTGGACGGGAGGGAGACAGAGAGGGAGAGAAACAGCAATGTATGGTTGCCTCTCACATGGCCCTCACTGGGGACCTGGCCTGCAACCCAGGCATGTGCCCTGACTGGGAATCGAACCGGGACCCTTTGGTTCCCAGCCCGCGCTCAATCCACTGAGCTACGCCAGCCAGGGCTGAGTCTGCAATTTTTAAAAAAAACAATTCAATTTAAGTAAATGAATAGACTAGAATAAAAAAGACTGTAAAAATGATCGAAAATGTTTAAAAATTAAATGTAACTTTTATAAATTAGATGAAATTTCTGGGTAAAGACAATGAATTTAACATAAGCATCTACTTTTGCTCCACCTTTAATCACCTAAATTCCTTCTCTAAGGAATATGACATGGAAATTACTGCTGGAGCTTTGCCCGGAGGGGCAAGGAGGGCCAAGGACCTAAGCTACCCCTCCACTCAAACACACAGAACTCGCTCTTCTCCCTACTGTTGTAGTGTAAACACTTGCCACAAACTTAGCAAAAGGCTTCTGCTAGTCACCTCAGCATTAATTTCTTAAACTCAGTTCTCGACAAATTATGTCAATTAGAATCTGTCTAAATAGCTTCTTGGTGTTGCTGACAACATGTGGGATTTCTTAAACCTCTCAGAAACTTAAGTCCCAATGAACCGTTTCTGAAAATCCCTCCACATGCTCTCGAGGGCTAGAAGTCTCCAGAGGCCCAGACCTGCAAAGCCATCCTCAGTAGTTAGTTTACTAGGAAGACAGGCTCAAAGAACAGCAGCATCAGAGGCTTCCTTTTCAGACTGGCCCCTCCTGCATGCCATCTTATTCATTTGTGTACATTGAAAAATGTCCAACGGGCCCCAACAAGCAGCAGAGAGAAATTGAACGGCAGAAAATATAGTTCTCATGTAACCTGGTCTACCCTCTCTCTGATAGATCTTTTCCTTCAAGTACAGTAATCACTCTCACTCTCACGTTACCAACTCCTTCATCTCTGGGTTCCATGCCTTTTCAAATCAGATCTCTAGACTTTCTAAATCAGAAGCTATCCAGACTTTTCTATTCCTGTCAGCCCAGGGATGTTATGAAGAACATCTGTCAGACGTCGGACCTGACATCCACTCTCTTCTCTAGTGCAATGGACAGGAATTTGATCACAAATACAACAAGGTAAGATAGAAATCCTGTAAAGAACCCAAGAAATACAAGTATTGTTGCCTCGTTGACACTACAATGTAAAAAGGTAAGGATTGAATTACTTTACTACCTTAGTTACACTCACATTTTTTCCTGACAGCACTTGACATGAACCCTAATATCTCTTGTAGAGGAATTTGAAATCTAATACTATGAGGTAAAATGTTACGATTTAGAATGTTTTGCCTTCAAAATAGATGTATCTATCTATAAAGCAAACTTCTTTTTCTTCTCTAAAGAAACCATAAAAGTGGGAGCATCTTCTATTTTTATAAACAACATAGTAAGTAAAGTACAAGAGAATTTTATTGTATAAATAATAAATAAGTCACTCACAGTTAGACTCATAGCCCCTTGAAAATGCTCTCATTATAAGTCAGAAGTTTCTCTTGATGCATATTCTCCTGTGGAAAGTTTATGCAAGGAGTCACCAAAGAGCATTCACAGGCCCAGGATTCGTTAGCTCTGGGGCCATATATCAGCTGTGTGATCACTTAATAGCTTCAGGACCTTGAGCAAATCACTTTTCTTTTCTCTGTCAGATATCTGCCCCTACCTACTTCCTAAAAATTACCATCAGAGAGAACTCCCTTTCACATTGATAACTCTGAATTTCACATTTCATCTCATTCTATTCCATTCCACACACTGTGAATTAATTGGTTTATGACCCAATTCAAAATACTATGAGAAAAAAATACGTATTCTTTAAGTTCAGCTTTTGATAAATTATGTCTACTTGAAATAAAATTATGGTAGTTAAGTTTTCAATTACAAGTAAATTATTTAATTCTAATCAGTTTATAAGAAAATCTGGTATGTGGGCAGAATTTGCAGAAATAAATGACTAATAGGAAAAAGTCATTTAGCAGTAGATTCCTAGGAACTCGGATTTGGAAAAGACCTTAAAGAACATTTGGTCAAATCAAAGAATTTTATCTCCAGCAGCTAGAATAGTAGTGATGCAGACACCGGCCTGCAGTGTCCGAGGCGTCGTGGCTGAGACAAGAGACAGATTCACACACACTACCAAGTCCTGTGGAGGAAAAGGGAAGGCATGGCCACTCTCCCAAGGGGAGAGAGTGCCTTGGAGGGCCTCCACCACTCTCTCAAGAGGAGATCACACTGACTCTTGCCTTGACAGGCTTTTATTGCTTTTCTGGGTACATTACACGGAGGATGGTTCTCATTTACTACTCACACAGGGTTCGCTTTAGGTGGTTACCTTTCACAGAAAACAAGGGAGAGAATGTTGCTAATTACATCAAAAAGGAAGGATATTTGCAAATGTAAAGGGAAAAGTGGTTGAACTGGTTATACTCCATACTTGGGAGTTTTAGCACAGACTTTAGGAAGTTACTTTAGAGATATGCAGTAAACTTCTGCAGCCTCAATCCAGGGTGAGGGAGTTTTAGCAAAAGCAAGTCTCATAGCAGTCTAGATACAAAGCAGGCCTGATTCCCCACGGGAGAACTTGTCATGGGTGTGGCCTTGTGTCACTCTCCACTGTCCAAGTGGGAGCTAGGCCCACGCCACACAGAGCGGTCTCCCATATAGTAGGAGTTTCTGATGAGTTAATGAAGGCTTCTTTATTTGGATAGCTCAAGACCACATTAGACACTTCTTCCTTGCTGGGTAGCTTACTTGGAAATGTTTTCCTTGGGGTGAACCACTTTTCCTCCTTCCAGATGGCAAACTTTGGTTATAATTTTTCCTTGTGCTATAAGATAGAAACATCTTCTCCTTTTTTTATTGCATGTCTTCCCGTATTGCAGACAATCAGTCTATCTTCCCTAGTCTTCTTTGTTGTAACTTTAAAAATCTCTGTATGAGAGCTCTGGCATATAGAGTCTTCCCCTCTCTCCTAAATCAGTAAGCGTGTCCTCCAGTGAGGATTAAAAAACAAAACGGAGACTTCTGGCCAAGATGGAGGTGGAGGTAGACACACTCCACCTCCTCACACAACCATAAGGATCACAACTAATCTCAAAACAAAATTCAATCAGAAATACCAGAAAATCAAACTGTATGGAAGTCTGACAAGCAAGGATTTAAAGAAGAAATATTCATCCAGACAGTTAGGAGGGATGAACATGGGAAGCCAGAAAGAGAGGACACAGTGTAGCAGTGGTGGTCAGGTAGCCGTGGAAGCTGGCAAAACAGGGGGTCCAGCATTCACCTATGGCAGATAAAAACCAGGAGGGACATGTGGGGAGCCAGCAATCCCAGCCCCAGGCCAGACCACAGAGCCCAGGGTTCCAGCACTGGGAGATAAAGCCTCAACTCCTGGCTATAAAAACCTGTGAGAGTTGGGGTGGCAGAAAAAAACTCCTAGTCTCTCAGGAGAGTCCATTTAAAGGACCCCCACAGCCCTACAACATTCACAAACTCACCCACTCTGGGATTTGGCACCATAGCAGCATCTAGAAGGGCACCAGTCACATAGAAGAAGTGGGGGAAGTGACTGGAACGGGGATGAGAGCCAAGCAGGTAGCATTGTTCCCACTCAGACTCCTACCCCACATACAGCATCACAAAGTGGCAAAGCAGGCTGCCCCACCCTGATGAATACTCCACCTCTTACCACATAACAGGTGCACCAAGATAGAGTCAAAGCAGCTCTACCCAATACACAGAAACAAACACAGGGAGGCTGCCAAATCAAGAAGACAAAGAAATATGGCCCAAATGAAAAAACAGATCAAAACTCCAGAAAAAGAAATGTATTTTGCTCTGTATAATGAGCACTTTTTTTGCCAAATTTTTTAAGGAAAAATAAGGATGTGCATTATAAATGAGTAGTACCTGAAATATCTTGTATCTTTTCTTGTGTTTTGTGATTATTGGTTACATAAAATTTCTTGCACCATAATATGTTCAGAAATAAATGCTAAAATTCCTTTATAATTCAAAAAACAAGTATCTAAATATAAATAAATAAGTAATTGAATTAAAATATTAAAAAGTAAGTTTTTTTCTAAATGTTTGGTCAAAAAAAACATGGGTGTGCATTGTACAGGGCAATATATGGTAAGTGAAATGGAGATAGCCAGCCTATCAGATGTAGAGTTCAAAACACTGGTAATATGGATGCTTAGAGATCTCATTAAGTTCATCAAATGCATAAGTGAAGAAATGAAGGCTACCCTAAGTGAAATAAAGAAAAATCCACAGGGAACCAACAATGAAGGGAAGGAAGCCAGGTTTCAAATCAACAATTTGGAACATAAGGAAGAAATAAACAGGTTGCATTACAGAATGAAGAAACAAAAATTCAAAAAAAAAAACAAAACAGGAAAGAATAAGAAGACTCTGGGACATATCCAAATGTGCCAACATCCAAATCATGGGGATGCCAGAAGGAGAACAGAAAGAACGAGAAATTGAAAACTTGAAAAAATAATGAAAGAAAACTTCCCTAATTTAGCAAAGGAAATAGAGATACAAGTCCAGAAAGCACAGAGAGTCCCAAACAAGTTGGACCCAAAGAGGACCACACCAAGACACATCATAATTAAATTGTCAAAGGTTAAAGATAAAGAAAGAATCTTAAAAGCAGCAAGACAAAAGGAGACAGTTACCTACAAAGGAGTTCCCATTAGACTATCAGCTGATTTCTCAAAAGAAATGTTGCAGGCAAGAAGGGACTGGCAAGAAGTATTAAAAGTGATGAAAAGCAAAACCTACAACCAAGATTATTCTATCCAGCAAAGCTATCATTTAGAATGGAAGGTCAGATAAAATGCTTCCCAGACAAGGTAAAGCTAAAAGAGTTCATTATCACCAAGCCCTTATTATATGAAATGTTAAAAGGACTTATCTAAGAAAAAGAAGAGGATCAAAAACTATGAACAGTAAAATGACAACAAACTCACAACTGAATCTAAAAAAACAAAAACAAAAATAAACTAAGCAAACAGCTAGAATAGGAACATAATCGTAGAAATAGAGATCACATGGAGGGTTACCAGCTAGAAGGGGGAAGGGGGAGAATGGGGAAAAAGGCACAGGGATTAAGAAGCATAATTTGGCCCTGCTGGTGTAGCTCAGCGGATTGAGCACGGGCTGGGAACCAAAGGGTCCCGGTTCGATTCCCAGTCAGGGCACATGCCTCGGTTGCAGGTCAGGTCCCCAGTGAGGGCCATGTGAGGAGCAACCACACACTGCTGTTTCTTTCCCTCTCTGTCTCCCTCCCTTCCCCTCTCTCTAAAAATAAATAAATAAAATCTTAAAAAAAAAAAGAAACATAATTTGTACACACAAAATAGACAGGGAGATGTTAAAATAGTATAGGAAATGGAGAAGCCAACAAACTTATGTGCATAACCCATGGACGCGAACTAAGGGTGGAGAGTTCCTGGAGGGAAGGTAGGTTCGGGGCAAAGGGGAGAAAATAATCGGGACAACTGTAATAACATAATGAATAAAATATACTTAAAAAGAGCCAACCAACCTGTGCATGAATGTGTATACTAGTTTTATTTGTAATAGCCTAAAAGTGGAATCATCCCAGATGTCCATCAGTAGGTGAATAGTTAAATAAACTCTGATATATCTATACCATAGAATATAACTTAACAATAAAAAGGAACTATTAATACTATTAATACTAAGACGTATCTGAGGGAAGAAAGGCAAAGCCAGTTCCCAAAGTTTACATAACATATGCTTCTATTTATGTGACACTTTTGAAATGACAGAATTTAGAAACGGAAGACAGGTCAGCAGGTGCAAGGGCTTAAAAGCAAGGTAAGGCTAGAGGGATGAAGTCAGGGTGGTTATAAAAGGGCAACAGGACAGGTCCTTATGGCAATAGAACTGGTCTATATCTTGGCTATGATCATGGGTACACAAGCCTACACATTTGACAAACTTGCAAAGAACTAAATACACACAGGCACAAAAATGAGTACTCATAAAGCCAGGGAAATCTGAATAAGATTGGTGGTTTGAATCAATGTCAATATTCTGGTTGTGATACAGGAGTATAGCTCTGTAAGAGAAGCTGAATAAGGAGTCTGTGGGTTCTCTCTGTATTACTGCTTACACTTAGATGTGAATCTACAGTTTTCTCAGTGAAAATTCAGTTTAACAAAATCATATGCAAACTGTCTTCCTCTTCTCCATCATGCCCGCTGCTGCACACACACAGACGCACACACACCTCTTTGAATGAGGGGTACGCCCACCCCTAAGACTCTCGACTTAGGCAGTCTTGAAGACCCAAGATTAAGAGTTCCATCTTTAAAAAATAAGGAAATCAGAAATGAATGTTTGTGGTTCAGTATGGTATATACAGTCCGGAAATCTGTGCAGCCGGGTGTAGTAAACAAAGCTGTTGGTCAGGCTGGGGACTAAAAAACTGCTTTGCAGCGAAGGGAAAGAACCCCAGAAGAGACGAGGTGTGTCTAGGACACAGGCCAAGTGTCAGATGTTGAAGAATCTTGAGCTGAGATGATGAGTAGGGATTTCATTGCAGAAAACAGTATTTTAGGGCGGGATCCAGGGGACATAGGGCTATAGGCATAGGTAGTGGACTCTGACTAGGACCTCAGGACACCCCAGTACAGCTCACAGACCAGTGCCTGTCTGCCAGCTGCTTGTTTCCAGTCTGTGAAGAAACTAGTGCAGGCATAGGGAGTTCAGATTTAGAAGCTTGTCCTTTGCCTCAGATTGTTCGAGAATCTCTGCTCTACAGGGCCACCATGGATATCCAGAGGTGAGGAGATGTGGACCTAGGAAGTAGTTTAATCTAAAAGAGAAAAATGAAATCTGACGAAAGTTTGAGCATCACATTGGAAATAGTGCTAAAAAATCGAAGTAGGCTGTAACATCATAAGCTATTATCAGACTACTGGAAGAAACAAAGGATTAACTTTATCAGTGGGAAAACATTCCCCCCAAAACTACTATAGAAATTTCTGGGAAGAAAATCACAAAGAATTCATTTTTTTTCCCTCTGTT
This sequence comes from Micronycteris hirsuta, assembly GCA_004026765.1. Taxonomy (NCBI): domain Eukaryota; kingdom Metazoa; phylum Chordata; class Mammalia; order Chiroptera; family Phyllostomidae; genus Micronycteris; species Micronycteris hirsuta. Next base: position 62,310 of record PVJI01002176.1, on the reverse strand, counting down.
TCAGACAAGGTTGCTATTATTTTTCAAGAAAGCATTAACTGAACAAGGAGTTTTTCAAATAAACACTCATTGAAAGAGGGAACAGGCATAACTGATTTTTTTTAGTCTTTTATATTTTAAAAAGCCATTAAAAGATTCAAATGCTTGAGGTATTACATAAATTATCCTATTATTGTACCAATGAAAGGATTTCACACCCATCCATTTACTTCTGATTTGATTTGCCTGCATGAAAATTTTTTGTTTTGAAAATTATTTGTCATGCTGCAGTTGTAATTCACATTAATCAAGAAATATATTTAAAAGGTAAGGTTTAAGCGCCTTATTAGGAGAAGAAAACTTAGCCTCACATAGCTACTTTATAGTCCCCTTCTTTTCACAGTATATTTGCCAATCACCTAAAATTAATTGTCCTTAGAACTTAATAGAAAGGTAATTTCACTTCATGGCTTACAATTTGTGTATCTTCTATCAAATAGCCTATTTGGTCAGTGACAGAGAGTAGACGAACACTCATTGATTCCTTGTTGTTTACAGTCTCTGCAATTGGAGAAAGGCCATCAGAACAGTGTTCTGGAACAGTTAGAACAGCATGAAATGTACCTAACCGAATCCCAGAATTGTACAGAGATGATACTTTGTGGCATCATCCCTCTTTTTGAGATAACCCTCTGTATCTGCCTTTCCAACCAACTCCCTGCCCCTCCCATTCAGGTCCATGTTCAGGGCCTCGGGAAGGGCATGCATGGGTTCTCAGCTGAACCCCAGCTTTAGTTCCCAAAAGCCTAAGAGGAGAGAGCATTGAATGAGGACAAATATGAAGAAAGATTTTTTTAAGACCAAGCAAAGATCCTGCAAGGTTGGAAGGAGGGGAAAAAAAGAAAGCAGGATTCCCAAGAACAAAAAGAGATGGCCAGACTCCAGAGATATCAGCTGTGTTGTATGTCTAAGAAAGACAGGACCATCGACAGACCAGGGAACAATTTCCGTGCCCTGAGAATAATACTGAGCAACAGAAAATCAGATCTCAAGGAGTCATGGGCACCAGGACTCTGAACACTTCAGCGCAGTGTGTGGACCACTGACCATTCTTCCACCACCTCAACACCTTAAAACTGCATAGGCTCTTAGAATTAAGGGAGGGCACCAAGGAGGTCAGTGGAGGGGAGGCAGAGGGAAGAGAAAACTCCTGGAAGAGCTAATGTCAAGAATTTTTTGCTCATTCCCAGCAGACCAGAAGATCAACAGGAAAAATTAAGTTATGGAACATAAAGTTCCATTTCTTGCTCACCTGAGTTTGCAGAGTGAGATTCAGCCCACCGCAAATTAGATACACACAGTATATGTGAATTCTATATAATATTGGTGTCACATGATGGACAATTACTTTTCACCTTTCATTGTGCATGTACAATGTGCTTAAGTAATTGCCATAGATGTCTACATTCAAACTGTCTATAAAGTGATTTGTACTGAAGGCAAAGCAGCCTGTGTATAGTACACGTATGTATACAGAATGGGGCCGGTGGGGGCTGGAGAGGGACAGATGTCAGAGGAAGAGAGATTAACCTTTGAGTCCCTTAATTTAGGATTTGAATGTACTCCAAACAAAAAATGATTCTCTCCATTTCTTCATTGTGGTGGCCTAGTAATCCTTATCACAAAAAGTCATTGAAACCAGAAGAGCTTGATTTGAACTACCAGATTTGCCTGAGTCTCTCACGTTTACCAATGGCAGGCTTGCTCTGTTATTATATTTTAGTCCTAAATGAATATCTCTGCAAGATTGTTCTAGGATGAGAGTAGCAAACTGCTTTTCATACTTTACATCTGTCCAAGTATATCTACAAAATGTCATCTTCCTCTACAACATTATGTCATCCCCAACAAGACACACCTGGAAATTTTAAATGGACAAATCAAAATATAAGTACCAACAAAAACAAAAATGAAAAATGGAAAGGTATCGGAAGTCTAACCTGCTTTTCTCCAGAGTTCTAAATTCATTATCTGGGAAGTGGTTGATCCAAGAGACAAAACCATAGGATAAACAGAAACTTAAAGTAAAAACCCCAATTTTAAATGAAGCTATCAAGTCAAAATAAAACTAATGGGAATCAGTAAACCCATTCAATTCCTATTAGCAAAAAGGCAAAAAGAAACCAGATCAATCAGTGCCCATGAGGTGAGAAACAGGAGCAAATTGAAAAGCACCTCAAGTTTAGATATAAAGCAATTAAGATCAAGAGACATGGCTAAATCTAACTCAGTAAACCTACAGCCTATTAGCCTGTCTCAAAAAAACCCCGAAAGCAAAATAGGAAACAAAAATCCAGATTAAATTTGAAAGTGGCATAATCAGGATGGGACAAATGATCTTCGTGATTTAACTGTTTCCCCACAACTCTGGCCCCCAAATTGTGTTCCTTGCATGCCCTGGATGTTGCTGGTTGGACTGCAGAGCCACAGTCCTGACATTCTTGCCTCTTTCTTCTCCTTGCCCTCCTACTTTCAATGGTGATGTGCTTTTTTCCTGATAGAAATACTTGTCCAAACATCTGGACTTCCGTAAGTCTCCTGCAAATCCTACATAAGAATGAAGTGACTGTCTGCCAGTGTTTGGGACTGAGGAATGCCAGGAGGGATCTCCATAGCCCACAGACTCCAACACACACACACACTCCACCACCACCATGATTTCCCATGTCCTAAAAGACATTTTCACCCATCCTACACAATCTAGAATTTCCCAACAGAACTATTTCTTCTGAGCAAAAATATTATACCCATAAAACCCTGCATAAAGCAAATATCTCTGAGGAAATTAACACAGGACATGGTCAGTCTCCAGTTGAACCTTCTGGAATATAGGAATGCAGGAGAAGGCACAAGTGGTGCTCTGCTTAAGGAAAAGGGAGAGAGAGTTCAGTGAGAGAACCCTCTTTGGAGCACGCTGGACTTTCAACTGTAGGGTGCCCGAGCACATGAGGGATAAAGGAGAGCTGAAAGGCACCAAGGTGTTCCCTGTTCATGAGACTCACTTCTTTTTAGGGAAAAGGCAGTGTAATATTAAGTCCACAGGGTTTGGAATCAGAGATCTTGATTAGAACTTGTAATCCTGTTACTGTTTTTGCATTCTTCTCACATGTAAAAATGGAAAAAAAAATACACATAGTTCACATGGTTTTTAATGTTTCAGAGGGTAATGGTTAGTATCTATTGAACACTTACTAAGCACCAGTTATTCTACCTGGATTGCATCAGGGTTTCCCACACTTTAATGTGCACATCATCACCTCGGCATCTTACTAAAATGCAGATGAATTGGTCCAGCTGGGGTGGAAGCCTAAGACTCTGCATTTCCAACAAGTCCCCAGGTGGCTCTGCTGCTGCTACTTGGTTTGCAGGTCTTACTTTGAGCACCACGGGCTTACGTCATTGAATTCTCACGCTAACCCTAGGTGGACTGTTATTACCTATGTAAAGCCCACATAAGTGGACCCCAAAAAGCAAAAATGCTGCCAAAATGACGAAGTTTTTTTAAAGTAAAGAATTCAGCTGCTTGTGTGTGGCTTCTTACTAAAAGTGTAGAACCTAGGGCCACAAGTACTGGCATCGCCTGGAGCGTGTTAGAAACACAGAATTGTAGACTCTGCATTGGACCTGCAGACTCCAAATCTGCATTGAAATAAGATCACAGGTGAGTCACATGAGTCATAGTAAAGTTTGAAAAGCCTGAAACTACATAGGTGTCTCCACTTTTAATATATGCCTATTACTCCTAAGAAATTTTCTTTATATAGTTGAATTTTATAGAATAAAAAATTATAATTTTATTTTTTATTATTTAATCCTTATTGTAATTTTCACCATTACCATTTAGTCCCCTTTACCCTCCTCTCTCCAACGATCACCACACGATTTTCCATGTCCATGAATCCTTCACCTTTTTGCTCAGTCCCTCCATCCCCCCATGTCCTCACTCCAGCTGTCATCTGCTCTCCATCTATGAGTCTGTCCCTGTTTTTCTTGTTAGTTCAGTTTGTTCATTAGACTCTACATATGAGTGAAACCATATGGTAATTTTCTTTCTCTGAATGGCTTATTTCACTTGGCATAATGTTCTCTAGGTCCATCCATACAGTCACAAAGGGTAAATTTTTCTTCTTTTTTATGGCCAAGTAGTATTCCATTTTGTAAATGTGTCATAGTTGTTTTATCCACTCATCTACTGATGGACACTTGGGCTGTTTCCATATCTTGGCAATTTTAAATAATGCTGCAGTGAACATAGGGGTGCTTATGTTCTTTTGAATTGGTGTTTTTTGGTTCCTTCAGATAAATCCCCAGAAGTGGGATTGCTGGGTCAAAAGGCAGATCCATTTTTAAATTTGTGAGGTATCTCCATACTTACTACTTTCCACAGTGGCTGTACCGGTCTGCATTCCCATAAACAGTGCAAAAGGGTTCCCCTTTCTCCACATCCTCACCAGCACCTGTTGTTTGTTGATTTATTGATGATTGCCATCCTGACAGGTGTGAGATGGTATTTCATTGTGATTTTAATTTGCATCTGTCTGATTATTTTTGATATTGAGAATCTTTTCATATGTCATTGGTCATCTGTGTGTCCTCTTTGGAGAAGTATCTATTGAGGCCCTTTGCCCATTTTTTAATTGGGTTGTTTGTTTTTTTGGTGTTGAGTTTTATAAGTTCTTCATGAATTTTGGTTATTAACACCTTATCAGATGTATCAGCAAATACGTTCTCACATTCAGTGGGTTGTCTTTTTATTTTGTTAATGTTTTCCTTTGTTGTACAAATACTTTTTAGTTTGATGTAGTGCCATTTGTTTATTTTTTATTTTGTTTTCCCTGCTTGGGGAGATATATCTGATAAAATATTACTATTAGCAATATCTGAGAATTTGCTGCCTCTGTTTCCTTCTAGAATTTTCATGGTTTCAGTTCTAACATTTCAGTCTTTGATCCATTTTGAATGTATTCTTGTGTATGGTGAAAGAAGGTGGTCTAGTTTCATTTTTCTGCACATATCTGTCCAATTTTCCCAACACCATATGTTGAATAGACTATCTTTAACCCAGTATATGTGCTTGCTTCCTCTGTCAAATATTAATTGACTATAAAGGTGTGCATTTATTTCTGGTCTCCCTGTTCTGTTCCATTGATCACTTTGTCTGTTTTTATGCCAATACCAAGCTGTTTTGATTACTATGGCCCTATACTATATTTTGATATCAGGTAGCATGATTCTTCCAACTTTGTTTATCTTTCTCAGGATTGCTGTTGCTACGTGGGTCTTTCTGTGGTTCCACATAAATTTTTGAAATATTTGTTTTAGTTCTGTGAAGTATGTCATTGGAATCTTGATAGGAATAGTGCTGAATCTATAGATTGCTTTGGGTAGTATGGACATTTTAATGATTTAGTTCTTCCTATCCATGAACATGGTATGTGTTTCCACTTATTTGAATCTTCTTCAGTTTCTTTCTTCAGTGCCTTATAATTTTCGAGTACAGGTCTTTACATTGTTTATTAGGTTTATTCCTAAGTATTTTATTCTTTTTGTAGCAACTCTGAATGGGATTATTTTCTTAATTTCCCTTTCTGTTAGTTTGTTATTGCTTATAAAAATGCAACTGATTTCTGGATATTAATTTAGTATCCTGCTACCTTGCTGAATTCATTTATCAGCTCTAGTAGTTTCTTGGTGGAATCTTTGGGGTTTTCTATGTACAGCATAATGTCTTCTGCAAATAATGACAGTGTACTTCTTCCTTTCCAAATTGGATGCCTTTTATTTCTTCTTCTTGTTTGATTACTATGGCCAAGATATCCAGTACTATGTTGAATAAGAGAGGTAAAGCAGACATCTCTGTCTTGTTCTTGATCTTAAAGGGAATACTTGTAGTTTTTGCCCATTGAATATGAGGCTGGAAGTGTATTTACCATATATGGCCTTTATTATGTTTATGTATGTTCCCTCTAATCCCACTTTGCTGAGACTTTTTATCATAGATGGTGCTGGATTTTATCAAATACTTCTTCTGCAGCTATTGATATGACCATGTGGTTTTTATCCTTCATTTTTTTATGTGGTGAAACACATTTATTGATTTTCAAATGTTGTACCAGCCTTGCATTCCCAGAATAAGTCCCACTTTATCATGGTGTATGCTTTTTTTAGTGCATTGCTGTATTTGGTTTGCTAATATTTTGTTGAAGGTTTAAGCATCTGTGTTAATCAGGGATATTGGCCTATACTTTTCATTCTTTGTAGTGTCTTTATCTGACTTTGGAATGAGGATAATGCTGGCTTCATAAAATGAGTTTGGAAGCCTTCCCTCCTCCAGAATTTTATTAAATAATTTGTAAAGAGAGGTGTTAACTCTTCTCAGAATGTTCGATAAAATTCACCTGTGAAGCCATCTGGTCCAGGGCTTTTGTTTGTTGGCAGTTTTTTTATTATTGCTTCCATTTCACTAGGTATAATTTGTCCATTCAGATGCTCTGATTCTTCCTGATTTAGTTTTGGAATATAGTATGTTTCTAGGAATTTATCCATTTCATCCAGGTTGTCCAAATTTTTGGCATAATATTTTCTTACAGTATTTTGTATTTCTTTGATGTCAGTTGTTCATTCTCCTCTTTCATTTCTCATTTTGTTTATTTGGGCCCTGTCTTTTTTCTTGATTAGTTGGTTAAAGCTTGGTCAATCTTGTTTATCTTTTCAAAGAACCAGATCTTGGATTCATCGATTTTTTTTGTATCACTTTTTTAGACTCTATTTTCTTTATTTCTGGTCTGATCCTTATTATTTCCTTACTTCTACTCACTTCGGGTTTTGTTTGTTGTTCTTTATCAAGTTCCTTGAGATATAAGGTTAGATTTTTTAATTTGAGCTTTTTCTTGTTTTTTTTTTTTTTTTTTGAGATAGTCCTGTAATGTTATAAATTTCCCTCTTAGAATTGCTTTCCCAATGTCCCACAGGTTTTGGATTGTGTTCTCATTTTCGTTTGTTTCAAGGTATCTTTTGATTTCTTACTATTTCTCACTGTTTACCTAATTATGGTTTATAAACATGCTAATTAAAATAGCCTCCATGTCTTTGCATGTTTTTCAGTATTCTTCTTGTGATCGCATTCCAGTTTCATAGCATTGTAGTCAGAGAAGATGCTTGATATGATTTCAGTCTTCTTAAACTTATTAAGACTTGTTTTGTGTCCTAACATGTGGTCTATCCTAGAACATGTTCCGTGTGCACTTGAAACATGTGTATAGTCAGCTGCTTTGGGGTGAAATGCTCTGAAGATATCAATTAAATCCACTTGATCTAGTATGTTATTTAAGGCCACTGTTTCCTGTTGATTTTCTGCCTGGAAGATGTATTCATTGAAGTCAAAAGGGTGTTAAAATCCCCAACTATGACTGTATTTCTGTCAGTCTCTCCCTTTATTTCCATCAAGATTAGCTTCACATATTTAGGTGCTCCTGTGTTGGGTGTGTAAGTGTTTACTAAGATTATATCTTCTGGTTGGATTGTTCCCTTTATCATTATGTAGTGTCCTTCTTTGTCTCTTACTATAGCCTTGGTTTTAAAGTCTATTTTGTCTGATATAAGTACTGCTACCCCAGCTTATTTTTCCTTTCCATTTGCATGAAATATCTTTTTACATCAATTTACTTTCAGTCTGTGTGTACCCTTTGATCTGAGATGAGTCTCTTGGAGGCAACATATATATGGGTCTTGTTTTCTTATCCATTCAGATACCTTGTATCTCTTTGTTGGAATATTTAAATCATTTACATTTAAGGTGATTATGTATTTAGTATCATTTTATTCTTAGACTTTTTTCCTGTTTTTTTTTTCTTTTCTCTTTTTCTTCTTCATAAATCGAGCCCTTTAACATTTGTTGCAGTACTGGTTTGGTGTTAACAAGCTCCTTTAGCTTTTTCTTGTCTGGGAAGCTCCTTATTTCTCCTTAGATTTTAAATGTTACCTTTCTGGGTAAAGTAGCCTTTGTTTTAGGTCCTTGCTTTTTATCACCTTGAATATTTCATGCCACTCCTTTCTGGCCTGAAATGTTTCTGTTGAGTTATCTGATGACAATCTAATTGGTGCTCCCTTGTATGAAACTACCTACTTTTCTCTGTGGCTTTTAGGATTCTCTCCTTGTCTTTAAGCCTTGTTATTTTTATTATGATGTTTCTCAGTGTAGGCCTCTTTGGGTCCAACATGTTTGAGACTCTCTGAGCTTCCTGGACTTGTGTGTCTTTTTCCTTCATCAGATGATCAGATGAGGGAAGTTTCCAGCCATTATTTCTTCAGATAGTTTCTCAGTCTCTTGCTGGTGTTCCCATGATGGGGATGTTGTTACACTTCATGTTTCCAAAAACTCTCATTTTCTTAATTCCTTTCTTTTCTTTTTATGCTGCTCTACCTGGGTGTTGTTTTCTAACTTGTTTTCCAAATACCTGATTTGATCCTCTGCTTCATCTAATCTAGTGTTTATTCCTTCCAGTGTATTATATATTTCAGATATTGCATTCTTTATTTCTGACTGGTCCTTTTTATGATTTCTGTGTCTTTTTTCATGCTGTTGAGTATCCTTATAACCATTACTCCAAGCATCACTAACTGATAACTTGCTTGCCTCCATTTTAACTAGTTGTTCTTCTGGAGAATTCTCTTGTTCTTTCATTTGGGGTCTGTTTCTTTGTCTTCCCATTTTGGCTTCTTCTTTGTATTTTCCTTCTTAGTTGTTAGACTAATTAGTGATATACCTTCAAACTGTAATCAGCAGCCTCATTTAGACACCTCAGGGTGGGGCAGAGTAATTCCTATGGGTGGAGCTTTTGCTTCCCCTCAGGCTGATGCCACTTGGAAAGGAGTCTCTACCTGAGAAAGATACCTCTGTAGTATGGGGAATGACCCAGCACAGGGATCCTGGCAGTTGCTTTTTCAATTCTCTCCCCAGAATCACCAACCCCAGACTCTCTCAAGTATCTCTAGTCCACTCTGCCCTCCCTCTGCTAGAGCTCAGCATAAGTGGCTGCAGATGAAATTTTGTGCATTAGCCCTTTAAGAGGCTCTCTGCATTTCCAGCCCTCTCTGGCAGAAAAAAACCCCCTGCTACTTTTCACAGCTGAGTATTATCTGGGTTCCTTTCCCAGATCTGGTTCTGTAGGCTGGGGAGCCCAGCTTGGGCTTTAGACCCCATATTTCTCAGGTGGGGAACGCCCTGGCCACTGAAATTTCCCTCTGGAACTTCACCTGCCACCTGTGGGAGCACAGCCAGCCCTCTTGTGCCTCTTCCACACTCCCTACCAGTCACGTTGTGGTGAAGTTGCTTCTTCTGTCTGTCCTTGTCATAAGGCTTCTCTCCAGACAGTGTTCAGTTGGTTCAGGATGATTTCTCTACAATTTAATTGTAATTCCAGATTGGTTTTGGGAGGATGTTAGTGTAGCTTCCACTTACTCCTCCACCATGTTGGATCTCAATAGAATTATAATTTTAAATAACAAAAGGAAATGATGAAACAAGCTACCACTCTTTACCCACCCACACCCACCCACACACACACCTAGAAACAAGTGTAAAACGTCTTTCTTGTGGCACCCTACCTCTCAGAATGGCTGAGCAGCACTCTTTCCTAAGATTAATAATCTTAATCTCCCCTCAAAAAACATTCTGACCAAAAATTAAAAATAAAAAAAGCTTTCATGATAACTTAATTTCCTATAAGTTATTAGACATGTGGAAAGCTAATGAATTGTTTTACTCTGCTGACAATACTTGACATTTACAGTTGAGAATTAAATTGTATAGGTTTCAATCCGTACAGCTGTGAAGCTGTTCTTTCTCTAAGAGAGCTCCTCCCACAAGGATGAGTGGGGGAAATTAGGGTGCTCAGTCCCTGACCCTGTGCTCAGGGGTGTTTACTTTTTATTTTATCTAAGAAGTAATATAATTTGAGAGAAACTACTAGAGACAAAAGAAAAGGAACATAATCAAATATCAGTTGAGGAAAGGAATTTTCAGCACACATTTATTTGTTAGGTCTAGAAACTACCATAGAGGGAACTATTTCTTAGGCAAATGGTAGTTAAGTGTGGCCACTACAAGGGCCCTATGGATTGGCTGGGCCTAACTCAGGCGGCCTGAGCAGGCCTCTGCCCAGGAAGCTCTCCAGTGAAAGAGAAAGGAAATGCAAGTCAAAGACAAAGGACATGGAGCACATTCTATTGTCCCTATGTATTCTGTTGTCATACTCAACAGATAGGGCTCCATAAATACATTTAAGCTTTATAAAAAACAGGAAGAGGCTGAGATTCAGACCAGTAATTTTATGTGAGGAAAGCATCCTCTCAAATCCACTGCCCCTTTCCCAAGGTCCCCTGCCTTCCTGTACCCTGGAAATGCTGATTCCAAGAGCAAAGAGGAATAAACTAGACCCACCTACATGCCAGACATAGATATTTTTGGCTTTTGAACTAAAATATCAGGCAGAAAATGGGCAAGAGGTATGATCTTTGTTTATTTCCACTATCTCTCTCTACTTGTCCCTTTGAAAAACTACTGAAAGTTTGTGTGTGAGAATATATGTGATTTTTATTTTAATTTATGCCTATGTATGTATAATGAATGTTATTTTAGTGGCTACTGGAAACTTGCTGTGAAAGTGCAACTTCTACATGTAAAAGGAGACTAGGAAAACATGTCTAGTACCACACTGCAATTCTTAGCACTTTTTAAATTACCTGTCGTATCTGGTATTAAAATTGCCGGTCTGCATTTATTTTGAATATGAAATATATATTAAACTTTCACTTTAATAAATAATAAACATGAAACAATGGCAGCTAAAATCACTGAAATTCTCAATTTTAATTCAAGTCAGTGAATATTGAGCAGTAACTATGCACAAAGTGTATGTGGCAATAGGTGCTACAAGAAACCTAAAGGGGTAACCACATTGAAATCCTTGTCCTCTGAGGTCCTGCTCTGAAATACTGGTCTTCTGCTTTTTAACTCTGCCAACTTGAATGCCCCTTATTTCTAAGAGAAAAATAAGGTGTGGCCTATCTTCAATGAGGGTATATCTAGATTAAGGAGAAATATAGCCTGTACATATACACAGAGGTCATTTTCATTGAAGGTGGTTGGTGACAGGTGCCAAATGAATTCTGCCAACTAAAAGTACTCCATAAATCCAAAGAGAAGAGATGATTGGGCTCACAGTAGACATGGGAGGCTTTCTGGAGGAGAGTGAGACCTGGTTCAAGCCTTAAAGGACAAGTGGGATTTAGAGAGGGAGAAAGGAGGGAGGAACACATTCTATGTGAGAGAAAGCAAAGCTTCAGTAGATGAATATCTGGCAAGTTTGGAGAGCAGTCAGGCAGGCAGATATTTGATGATGAAGAGCCCAGACTCAGGAGACAGACTGGGTTTGAATCCTGGCTCTACCACTTACTAGTTGATAAGCTGGGGAAAGTCTTACTTGTATTTACCTCAGTACCTCATAGACACTTAATGCAGAGTAAATGAGTTAATATTTGCGAAGTCCTCAGATCAGGTGGGTTGGAGTCAAGTATTCCTATAAGTGAGTTCTGGGAAACATTTGAAAGTTAGACTGGGGTCTACTTGTGTGGAGGCCCTTGAATGACTTGCTTTGGGCGTGGTCTTAAAAACCACAGGAAGCCATTGAGGGCTTTGAATGGCATAAAAGTCAATGTAACACAATATCTTTCCTGATGTATCAATGCAAGCATTTCCATATTCTTTCCTCTAAATCCACTCTTACGCATAACTTGAAAAATGCACATTTTCCTCACCATACCTTTTCATTTCAGTTTTCACTCCTCTTTTCATTTTTATAATTATTTTGTTAAAATTGTGAGGGTTTTGCATTCATATTGCTTTAATAACTCTATAATTACTAAGCTAAACTATAAGCCTGAAAATAAATATGGACCATAACAAAGGACATTTTCCCCCAGCCTAATTGCTATTAAGAACAGTATCTGTTTAAAGCAAGAAAGCCTTCATGTATTGTATACCCATTATCTGCAAAACACTAGATTCATTGAACTTATAATTCATAAACATAAAAATAAAGTGCCCCAGGGGTGTATTCCAAATGAGACTAGATTCAGGAATACAGAATTAATCATCCTACCCAGTGTTAAAACATCAGATTTATTATATTTAATTAAGGAACCCAATGATTTCTCCAACTCTGATAAGTTGTCTTTATACCAAGCGTGTAAATACAGATATTAGCAGTCAAGTAAGGTGCACAGTCTTCAAATGGGATCACTTTTATTACAATTTTGTCCTCTTTGACCTAAATTTTTTCCTCCACTCAATTCTGATAGATTGTTTGAACACTCTGTACCTGGCCCACAGCCTCCTTAACCTCGTCTGAATGCGGCCACGGCCGTGGGGACAGTTCTTCAGGTGCCGATTACCTCCCTCCAGCGTTCACCCTGGGTCAGGCATGGCTGTCGGCCGAGCCCCACACTGCTCACGAGGAGCCTGCAGGGGATTACCACCCCGTGGGCAACACTCAGCTAGTGGATGCTGGTATGAACAAATGCTTCTCCCGTTCTTCCCTCAGACAGTTAAGCTGGTAAACATCCTACCTGCTGCCGAAAGGTCCCGGTGGCATTAGGCCCCAGCCACCCACACCAGTGCTGAACAGGGATTTATATTCACCTGTGTTTTCCTTACTTTCCCATTTCACGTCCAAGCACACTTCCCACATAAACGACCTGAACATAAGCCTTTTCCTCAGACTCTGCTTTCAGTGGCACCCTTACTGCAATAGTCCGAGAGCACAAATCCAAATACAGGGAATAGAGTCTCTTTTGGCAAATTAAAGTGATGTTGAATATCTAAAAATCCATAACTATGGTGTGTATTATAGAGGGGACATGTATTTGAATTTCGAAAATGAGTAGTGTTGTATAAGTATTTCCAGCAGTAGTTTGACTTTATTTTATTCTTTTATTATTTTAAGGCTATTTTGGGAAGCTTTGAATATACAACTGCCACCTACATTTTCCAGATCCTAGTTGGCTATCCTATATTAAATCCAAGAATGTGCTAAATTGGGTGACAAGGCAGAAAGTTGAGTTTATACAAGATACAGAGGCTGTTTTAGCCTTTGTTTTATATTGAGGCATGTTAAAGATGACTTTTTTGTGAAGATTCTCTGATTATTAAGCAGTCTGTTATTATCTTGGCAAACCAATTTTTATACAGGAGCATCTTTATTATTGAAGAGAATGTATTCAGTGCAGCTTTGTGGAAAGCTTCATTATCACAAGTAGAAATGATACAAAAGGCACAGGAATGAGGCCTGAGATATAAGGATAATGATCTTTGGCATCAGGAAAATATCATTAAATAGAACTACATATAATCTTAAATATGCAAAATATAAAATGCATCTGGAAGCTCAGAAATCTCTGTATATGAAAAATACAACAAAACATCTAGACACTGAATCTAAGAGAGAGAAAGGGAAGAATTCTGTTCAATTTGGGGCTTCTAAGCCGTTCTATATTGATGCAGTCTCAGGGATAAAGGAATGTAAAATGTTCTGCTCCCAGCAATCTGGAGAACTAGGTACAGCTCACCACATTATGTACCCTAATTTCTCCCACACTGTAGATGAAGAAACTGAGGCTCAAGATCGTTTGCACAAGCTCCCCAAGCTCCAAAGTGGGAGATCCATGGTACTGCAACAAGTATAAAGGGTGGGCAAAAGTAGGTTTACAGTTGGGAGTATGTGAAACAGAGGTTTTCTTGTATTATTATTTATTAAATCTTGTATTATTTTCCATACTCACAACTGTAAACCTACTTTTGCCCACCCTGTATTGTGTCATTTTGTTTTAATCACAATTGTCTCCAAAGGTCCTACCTAGCACAGTACCTGTTACATATGATGATCAATAAAAATTTCTTCCCATGAACGAATCAATCAGTGAATGAATGATTAAGAAGAGGGCACCATTAGCACCTTTTCAGTCTTCCCTGGGCCATCAGGGGGCCACACACACAAAAAAACAGTTACGTTGCTCATAACTCAGCAGAGTTAGCCTCAGAGCTGGCTAGAGGGAACCACTGGAGTATACATGGATGAAAAATATCTTACTGATGCCTCAAAGCCTTTAAGTGGGGAAAGGTTTTAATTCCAAATTAGAGATTAAATGCTTAAAAAGAAAATACCTAGTGAAGATAATTATGCAGTGGAAGTCATTGCTACATCAGGCAGTGATAATATGAGTACAAATGAGTGATACTATGTTTTCTGCTATTTCACCATATTTTTGGAGTGCTAGCTGTCCACTAGCCAGAGAACTCATGCTGAACTGCCTTAGGGAGAGAGAAGGGCAATTACTAAGTGGGAGAAAAGGGACAGAAAGAATATATGCAATTTGAAGAAATCAGACCCTAGAATTGCGTAACTGTCTTGCACAGGGTGAGTTTACAATTATCCAGGGTCACAGAAAAAAGAATCAGCTTCTTTTCTATCAAACAAGCTAGAAAGACCCACAGCTCTTTGATGAATTTATGAAGAGTCTTCTGTTTTTCCTAACTTAACATAGTCAATCTCATTATAAACAAGACTCTTTTCTAGAAGTTTTGTTACCTGAATATGTCAGTCAGTTTCTCGCCAGGGAAAGAGAAAGATTTCTGGTTATTTCAAATGCAGTGACTAGTAACATGAATGTTAAAACAGAATTGTAGAGGGAATTGGTTGCAGGTGTGTTGGTGGGACTAACGGAGCAAAATGAGATGGAGGTGGTACCCACAACTCCTTCCTCTGAATCAGACCATCCTCGAGCATGGACCCAATACTTGTCACACTCTATGTGGGTCTGGGAACTTGCAGTCCCACTGATTCTTCTGGAACCACCACCATTGCTGTTCATGCCCCCCTGCACAGTAGAGGTCATCCTACTGTCTGTCACACTCTCTTAGCTGCTGTCTCTTGTCAGTTTGTCGGGGCTCCACAGCAGGGGAAGGAATCATAGTTGGACCAGGAGATTGTAAAGTTGGTAATTAATTGGGATACATTAGAGAGGCATTTGTGAAAGAGCAGCCAAAGAGGGATAACCTGTATTTGAAATGAATGCATATTGACCTAGCAAACTATGTAGTCACTGGTAGTCACTAGTCATTGTATGTATAGGGAATACTGGCACTACACTACAGTAAAAGAATTGAAAGGTGAAAGAATTAGCAAAAAAACATACATTCATAACACGTAGACACAGACAACAGTGTGGTGATAGCCAGAGGGAAAGCGGGGTGTAGGTGGGTAAAGGAGGGGGTGATGGGGACAGAAAGAGACTGCTTGGTGCAATGGGTGCAGAATGCAGTGTGCAGATCATGTTTTATTGAGTTATACACTTGAAACCTGTATGGTTTTGTGAACCAATGTCACCCCAATAAATTCAATTTAAGGAAAAGAATCAAATTCTATGTTTAAAAACAGCTATGGGCACTATTTCAGCCTTAGTAAAGTATAGGCATGGGTAGGGAGCAGACTCTTCTGTGGAAGGGGTTAGTGTGTGTCCAGTTGAACACGGTTTTGTTGTATCATGTTAGGCAAAATTATGACCCTGTTACTGTCTTCACTTAAATGTAGAGATTGTGTATAGATAGGTTAAAGGTATAGATAGATAGAGATTGGGTGTAGAGAGATGCATATGTGTGCCAAATTGACAAGGAGTGGACTTGTGCTGGCTAGTTTCACCTGCCAGTTTGACTGGGCCACGGGGTGGTTAGACGTTATTCTGGGTATGTTTGTGAGGGTGTTTCCATTAGCGATTAGCATCTGAATCAAAGACTGAGTAAAGAAGATGGCACTCCCCAAGTGGGTGGGGCTCATGCGATGCTCTGAAGGCCTGATCAGAATAAGAGGCTGAGTAAGAAAGAATTCTGTCTGCCTGACTACCTTTACGCTGGAACATTAGCCTTCTCCTGACTTCAGACTCAGACGGGAACTTACATATCAGCTCTCCTGGTGATCAGGCCTTCAGGTTCAGAATGGAAATATATCATCAACTCTTGTGGGTCTCCAGCTTGCCAACTGCAGATCTTGGCCTTCTCAGCCTCCATAATTACATGAACCAGTTCTTTATAGTACAAAGAATATACAGTCCTGGCCAGTGTAGCTCAGTTGGTTGGAACATTATCCCATAACTGAAGAGTTGTGGGTTCAATTCCCAGTCAGGGCATATACCTAGGTTGTGGGTTCAAATCCCCGGCCCAGGCATGTATGATCCCTGGTCCAGGCGTGTATGGGAGGCAACCAATTGATGTTTCTCTTATATCAGTGTTTCTCTTCCTGCCCTTCTCTCTAACAGCAATGGGAAAAAAAAGCCCTCGGGTGAGGATTAAAAAAATAGAATATATATATGTAATATATTATATAATATATGTAATATATAATACATTATAGATAGATACATAGATATTTGAGGACTAAAACATTCAGTAGATGAATATAAGGACAAAATAGTCCCTATGGAGAATCAAGCTACTGAAGTACAAAATCAAATGGAAGAAATATCTCAAAGGTCAAGCAAACATGTAAAGATATACAAATAATAAGGGAAAAGATAAAGCAGTTGGCAAATAAATAGAGGAGACCAAAACATGACCAGACTAGAAGACAGGAACAGAACAGAAGGTGGGAAAACAACATAATAACCTTTCAGCCCTATGTGATTAACAGCCTTGGCAGAAAATGAGTGAAAACAGATGAATGAATGGCCTTTGGAATCCCTAAAAGGAAACTGCGTTTAACGGTCAAAGAGAAGATGGAGTTCAAGAAAACTGTCATGGTAATGATTAAAATGTTAAGGGTTAGAATTAAACAAAGGTATGTCAAAGACAATTAGAAAGCCCAAAAGGTTTGGAGTGTGTGTATGTGTGTGTGTGTGTCTATTTCTGGGCACTTTTTATTAACAAATGGGTAAAATTATGTGCTTTCTAATGATGCTGGCCATAGCGGTGGTTAGTGGTGTGAAGATAAAAGTGTGATCAAGGACATATGGGATCTTGTCTTGGTTCTCTTACTAACCAACCCTAGGACAAGTCATTTAATTCAGTTAAACCTAAATTTACACATGTACACAATCCCTAGTCTTTCTAGACCTCCTTAAAGTACAGACATGAGACGGGATCACTGGTCCCCAGACCACTAGGGGAAACTGCCAGTCCCAGGTCTAAGGACTCTACTTCGCGAAATCTGGAATGAGCTGTAATGTTAATTTTTAAAAAGCTCTTCTGGTGACCCTGAAACAAAGCCAGTTTTGAGAACCACTGGTCAGTATGATCTCTGTGGTTCCCTCCAGCTCTAAAATCCCAGAGTGATCTCTAAGGTACCGAGAACAAATGCCCATCCATCAAATTGGGTGTTTGATTCACATGAGCCACAGAAGTAACAGGGATGTTTGGTTTTCAGAAAGACTCAGTTACCAGGCACTGTCCATTTTGTTTTACTATTTGGTTGTAGGGGAAGAAAAAGTACTTGGCATAAAATATATGCCTTTGTGTCAACACATACTTGCAAACCAAATGAGTAAAAGAATTAAAGGAGGCCGAGCACAGATCGGTAGATAAGCCTATCACAAGAGCCAGAAAAATGTATACTTTCCCCAGAAACTAAATGAAAGCCATAAGTATGGAGAGAGCAAATGTTTTCATTGAATACAAGCTTTCCTTTTCTGAGAACCCACTGCTGGGTGTGCAGTAGCCTGGTGTGGGCAATGACACACATGAGTGGGAATCTGATTACACTGTGTCTGCAGGGGAAAATAGCTTATTTAGGGCTGTTCTCTTTCTTCAGCTTTATTACTTACATTTACTAAGGGTACAGTATTGCTGAGCTCACTTTTCTTAGGGGCTTCTTAAAACCACAATCATGATAGTTTAATTTCCACAAATATATATGTATTCTGACATGCTCAGATCCAAAAAAAAATTTTTGAGCCTGAAAAACATTTTGCGACTCCTTTAAAATATTTTGAAACCTCTGTTTTGATAAATAATTTTATATTACTTTTCCTTATCAACATTAATTACACTGTAATAACTCATTTTTGTAATAACTCATTTTTCAAACCTCCGGGGACATCCTGAGATGTTCATGAAATTGTCACTATGGTGATGTGATTTTCATTCAGAAGAGAATGTATTACTACCTAGTCATCCCATTTTCTAAGAAACTCTCTCTTTACTCTCAAATTCGAAACCAGGTCTGACTTTTAACCTTTGTGGTCTGTGATAAAAGTGTTTAAAGTCTTCTTTAATGAACAGTATCATTATTTCATCACTTGGATTTCTCTCATTTTGTAAGCTGTCCAGGGCAAGAGTGTCTGTGAAGCCGGACTAACAACACTTACTGCCACATGTATTTGGTAAATAGATGAGCTGCTCCCACACACATACAGCTCCTTGGTAGCACTGCAGACACATAACACTCATCCTCATCCAGAATCTGGAAAGACAAAGTATTAGAGAAGGAAGGGATCTGAGAGTTCATCACATGTAACTTTTTCCTCATTTGGAAACTGTATCTCTACCCTGAAAAAAGGGGAGTCAGCTTCTGCATAACTCCTGGGACAAGGAGAGAGCCAGAATCAGTGCTGAAACTCTAACAGTTACTTGGAAAAACCATCATTAGATAGAGCTGTTTACTCTTAACTTCACAGTTCTGACCTCTGAGTAACAGAGTAAGGCTGATCTTCCCATCATAGCCCCCAAAATATTTCAAGACATTTCGAGGCTGCGCATGCCCACTTCCTCCTGCTTTCCTCCCATGGCCGTTTTTCTAGGGCCCTTTCTTTTGCCCAAGGTTCCTTCTTCTAGACCTGCTATAATTCCAGAATGAAAATGTTTTTGTCTATAGAAGGAAAATATTGTTTTTGTAAAGGAGTATTGATTTCTCTTTTAGAATTTAAAATTAAATGTTTGTTATAGAAAAATTGAAGGTTTTGTCTTATATTGTGTAAGTATTTATCAGGCACCACAGTTCTTTTTATGAACTCATTAGTCAATGGATTACTTCTCCCACGCAAAGACAATATCATATTCATCTTTGAGTCCTCAAAAGCTAACAAATTGCTGACACATGATGAGCATTTAATAAATGTTGGCCTTAACTAATGACACCTCAATTGAATTTTTTCAAGAGGGTATTAATCCATTTGATTACACAAGATAATGGATGATACACAGCTTTATTCTCATCTATAATTTTATCTGGTACCATAATCTAATTTAGATATATTGTACAGGATGCACCAATAATCATTAATAACCAAATAAACTCCATGACTCTGCTTGAGTGATCCTTTTAATAGTAGCTGTCAATTCTCCTACACTAAGGCATCTGAGGTGATTGGCTTCTGTGCCCAGGCACGTTGTAATAAATTTCAGATGGAATCCGGCATCACCCTGAAGGAATTCTAACTTCACACTGTTGGGATAATTAGCAAGATGGCTTCAGGGTAGAGTGACTTTACACAGCACATTTAAAAAAGACATATTTATTCAGCATCATGTTTAGACTGTTACATTTAGCAATCAACAGCATGGGTGCAAAACAAAACTACATTAAAACCCATTGTTGGAATGCTGTCTAAAACATGTCTTCTTTACAGCAGCTAGGCCCTGCCACTGTGCTTGGCTGAGTGCACAACTCGGTTATAACCCATCGCTTTCCTGTCACCCCTCTGGCTCTCCTCTCCTGCTATGCTGTGTTAAATCTTCTGCCACTGCCGTAGCTACTGCTGCTGCAGGAACTGCCATAGCCAGCTTGGTTTAGTGGTTTAGCAAGGTACTGTCCTCCACCACCACAGGGCCCAGTGCTTCTGCCTCCAAAGTTTTTTCCTTTCATGAATCCAAAATTTGAAGATTGATTGTAATTGCCAAAATCACTGTAGCTTCTACTTCACCTCCCAAATTGCTTCCAATACAATCACCAAAGCTACCTCCTCCTTTGCTATGGCTGTCGTAGCTGCCACTCCCACCAGGCCACTGCCCTGGTTTCCATAACCCTGTCTACCAGTTCCATAGCCTCTACCTCCTCCAGAGTAAGCAGGGCTACCTCCTCCATAACCACCAGCATTACCAAGTCCATTAGACTCATCCCCACTGCCACCATATCCACCACCACCATAGCTGCCACCAAAGCCACCTCGACTGCTGAAGTTTCCTCCTTGACCAAAGTTGTCTTTCCCACCAAAACCACCTCCATGACCTTCTTGGAAGTTTCCAGAACCACTTCGACCTTTTTGGCTGGATGAAGCACTAGCCATCTCTTGCTAAGATAGGGCTTTCCTTACGTCACAGTTGTGGCCATTTACAGTATGGTATTTCTGAATGACATTCTTGTCTACAGAGGCATGATCATCAGAGGTTGCAAAAGCAAATCTTCTCTTTTTGCCACTGCCTCAGTCAGTCGTGATTTCAATCACTTCAATTTTCTCATACTGTTCAAAATAATCTCTTAGGTGATGTTTGTCAGTGTCTTCTTTAATACCACTGACAAATCTCTTTTTCACAGTTAAAAGTGAGACCTTTTTCACAAGGGCTTTGAGGATCTTCTCTTGAGATGGCCCTCTTTTGTTCCACAGCTCTTCCATCTACCTCTTGTGGCCTTGCATTCATGGCTGCATCTACCTCCTCCACAGTGGCACATGTGACTAACCCAGGGCCTCTGGGGACCTTGCTGTTTGGATCTCTCATTACCATGCAGTCCCTGAGCATTCCCCTTTGCTCAGAATGGCTCCTCAGACTCTCATCAGTTGTTTCAAAGCTCAGACCTCCAATAAAGAGTTTCCACTGCTGTTCGGGCTCTTTGCAAGACTCTGACTTAGACATGACAACTTTAAGGATGCTTACTTGGCAGCAAAGCCCATTGAATTTTTTAAAACCCTGTTGTTCTTAATTAATTGCATAATAAACACCTCTCCACTCCAAGATCTGCAAATGAATGGAAGTCCAGCTGGTTGCATAGAACAAAGGGCTCTTATGGATGCAATATGGAGGTTCTGCGCTACTATTATTTCCCCAGTAAAATTCCTTTTGCATAAAATCCATTATTTTTCAGGAGAGTATTATTTTTACTCCTTTTCTGATTATTTACAAAGCCAAAAGTCTAGTCCAGTTATTATATTTCCTCCTTCTTTTATAAAACATTATAATAGAGGTATATTTTCCTTTTATAGTCCATTTTAAAAATTCATTCATCAAATATGAGCTATAAATAACAATAACAAAAGTTTTGCAACTGGACATCCTGCATCTTGGACACTTTTCAAAGCACTTGCAAAATACATGAAATTATCATCATCCAATCCTTCTGAGATATGTAATTCCCTGGTCTTTCTTCCTTTTATAAAAAGAAGTCCTATAATTGCCTTAAAAAATTCCTTGACATAAAAAATATCCATTTAACTCATAGTTGTTATACCCCAAACTCTCCTGGAGAGCTATTTCCCCTCAGGAAGCCCTGGAGCAACCTGTGTTTCTGAGACCAAGACTATTTTGCGCCCAGATATTTGAGAGTGCCTTACCCGTCCCAATTCTCCAAGAACCCAATAGTAACCCTTCGTCTCTGTAACCAGTTTATCCAGGCCCCTGTGACCACCCTCTGTCCTGTGTGACTGTAACGATGAAGTTAGGGTCAACCTAGGGTTTACATAAACTTCACATCTCTTCAAAGAAGGCCTCGAAAATTCTCAAGGTAATAAGCTCGTAGACAAAGCACCCTGGAAGGGCAGCCTGCTCTGCCTCCTTCTGTTGATGATCTAGGCCTACCTGTTGAAAGGCTACCTCCTACAAAGGCCTCCAGAATATAAGTGCTCAGCCCTAGCCCACTAAAGTCATTTGCCAGGGTTGATAGAAACATGGGAAAAAATAGCAACCAGGAGTAACTTCATTCCCTGAAAAAATTATTTTATTCAAGAAATATATACTCGCTCCCCCATATAACAGATACAGTTTTTTAAATTTAATTTTGAGCAAATTAAACTTCATAGTATGATATATTTCTGAGAATGAGAGGAGAATGAAGTTGGATTGTCTCAGGGAAGCATCAAGCCTGTATTTCAGATTGAGGTACAGTTTTCAAAATATCTTTTTGTTGTTTCTCGGGTTTTTTTTATTTCTTCTTCCTCATGCTGTGTAATTATCTTGGTTAAATCCTTGGGCCAAAAATCTCCCATGTTATGTTTTTTATCAGTTGCAGTGGATGCTGTTTTGATCTTTCTAGCTTGTTGCAACCTGACAGTGTTTATTTCCTTCATTAAAGCTCCCATATTTCTCTTTAAATGTAAGCAGATTTTGAAACTCATTTGAAAACATTTTAAAACACAGTTGTACAGGTTCTTATTGATTGTGATAAAGACACCACAATGCCACAGTAAATGCAAGGTTTAACTCTAAATACTTTCAGGGGTAGATACTGAAGCCATGCTTCATTAGACAGACTTCTGTCAATTAAATATCATAATTTTGTTGGTAGGAAAAATTGCAAACATCTCTTAAAGAAAATTATTGTGCAGAAGTGGAATTGTTAAATTCCATGTATGTATGTATGTATGCATGCATTCCATGTATTGTTATGTATAATTATGTACAATTATACATAATTATAAATAGCACCTACAGTGTTTCAGATGTTAAAAGAAAAAAGTTTCATACCCAAAATCAAAAAAGAATATAACATAGATTCTCCCCTCACTTTCTGGTTTTTTGTCTGTGTTTGTTCACCAAAACCTTAATAATTTAAAAGTGGTGTTTGCATGAAGTCATTGCACAGTTATCTTGAAAGAAAATCAAAAAAATAGACTTTGAATGCAGAGAAAAGAAAATAAAGACACAACACAGAAAGAATCAAATCAACACATAAGAAAAAATAAACAGTTGGCAATCATTGCCCTTGACAAACTGGTTCCCAGAAGGGATCTTAAATCACCTATAAAATTTATATGATAGTCAATAATTTTTTATTCTGAAACTTGCTGTGCTTCTTATATTTGTGTCAGTTCTAATGATTATCAGAAAATGTCTCAATTATAAGTATTATTGCATGATATAGTACAACCAATTCATAATCATGTAATATACTCATATATTCCTTCATATGGACTAGATGCTGAAGGTACAACCAAAGGCAAAATAAACCATTTTCTCTGTCCTCATGGATTTTCAGTCTAGAGGTGCCGCTAAACATTAATCTCATAAGTATATCATTGCAACTGTGCTTAAGTGCCACACAGCAAAGGTCCAGGGTGTTATAAAAGTGGGCACCCAGGGGGACTTGACCTGAAGGGAGAGGGTGAGCAAAGGCTGCTTGTGTTCTGTGTTTCCTGGGAAACACAGCAGAGGAATGCAAATACAGTCCTCGTGGCTTGTTTTGTTTTGTTTTGTTTGTTTCTTAAAGGTCTGATATCCTGGTGAATTGAATTTGCTCAGTTTAGTGTTATATTATGCTACCTGCCCCCTCTTGAAAGAAAATGATTTTAAAAATAAAAATATTCTCTTGACCTTTATGTTAAGCCTTTAAGTAGAGGATCATGGCATAGAATGGTATAGATCTCTTTCTTCACACTCTTCTTCAAATCCATACCAAGTTTATATTTTTAAATGCTTACCACAATATAAAACAGGCTTAAACATAATGTAAAAAGTGGATGCTATAAAATTGCCTTTTGTTTTGTGTAGTAAAATATTTATTATGATAATCTTGGTTTTAACAAAGCATCAAAGAGAGGCATAACTCCTGTATAGCTGAAACTAACACAAAGTAATATTGAATGTAAATTGTAATTTAAAAAAATAACCAAAAAGAGAGGCATAAGCCACATGTAGAATAGATTTACATATTGCAAAAACAGCGTTAATAATGTCAACCATCAAAAAAATGGCATCTTTTTTGTCATAGATCTATATGCCAAAGTACAAGTGTTTAAATATCCAAAAGCTTTCTAATTCTGCTCAACACTATTTAGATGTTTAAAAAAATAAATTGTGAAAATATATAAGGTCAGTTCACCCTGAAATCTTCTGCCTTTATGTGGATTTGAAAGTTTGAATATTTTAGAAATCTAAGATGAGTAAGATGTGCTTAACTTCCTTCCCTTGTTGTATCCCTTGTGTGATTGCTAAGCAACATGAGGAGTCAGTACATAGCTACATGTACATTTAGAGAAGCATTGCTTTTGCCCGTGTGGTCTTAGGAATGGCTTAGTCTTGAGGAAATGCCAGCATCTTCTTACCCACCCCATTAGTCCCATTTCTCTCCCCTTTTTTGTTTTGGCGACTTTGCCAACTTGCACATCTTTTCACCTTTCTATAATGAAGTATGAGAGTGTGGACTTACCTTCTGGGTAAGGCAGGTATAATTTGCCTTCATTTCTGAATATCAAAACAAGGGACTAGAGCTTATTTCTTCTATTAAAAGTCGCAAAGCAAGAAATACAGAAAAATTAGGAAACTTTTGGTAATATGGCAAACTATGCTAATACCCCAAAATTCTGGATAAAATAATAATATTAGTGAATGAATTAGTGAATAAAATCAAAGAACTAAATAAATGGAATGATAGCCCATGTCCATGAATAAGAAAACTCTGTATCGTCAAAATATCAGTTCTTCCTAACTTCATCTGTAGAGTCAATGCAACCCTAATTAAAATCCCAGAAACTTATGTTATGGATATCAACAAACTGATTCTAAAGTTTCTATAGAGAGGCAAAAACACCCAGAACAGCAAACTCAATATTGAAGAACAAACTTGATGCTAGCCGACATCAAGACTTACTACAAAGCTACAGTTATCAAGGAAGTGTGGTGTTGGTGAAAGAACAGACAAATAGAACAATGGAACAGAATAAAGAGCACAAACAGAGACTCCCATAAATAGAATCAACTAATCTTTGACAAGGAACAAGGGCCGTACAGTGGAACAAAATAGTCTGTTCAACAGATGGTGCTAGAGCAACAAGACATCCACATACAAAAAAAAACAACAAAAAAAAAACCTCGGCACAGACTTTACACCCTTCACAAAAATGAACTCACAATAGATCATACACCTAAATGTAAAATGCATAACTATAAAACTCCTAAAAGATAACATAGCAGAAAACTTAGATGACCTTGGTTATGGCGATACCTTTTCATATACAACAGTAAAGATATGATCCATGAAAGAAATAATTGATTAGCTAGACTTATATTACAATTAAAAATTATTGCTCTGCAAATCATACTTTCAAGAGAATAAAAAGATGAGCCACAGAATGGGAGAAAATATTTGCATAAGATGTATCTAATAAAGGGCTGTTAATCCAAAATAGACAAAGAGTTCTTAAAATTCAACAATAAGAAAACAAACTCAATAATAAGAAAACTTGATTCAAAAATGCGCCAAAGACCTAAATAGGTACCTGACTGAAGGAGATACAGTGATAACAAAAAAAAGGAAGCATATTCAAAGATGCTCCATGTCATAAGTTATCAAGGAAATGCAAATTAAAACAACAGTGAGCTACCACTATACACATTAGACTAGCCACAGTCTGGACACTGATGATACCAGGTATTGGAGAGGATGCTGGAGGGAATGCAAAATGGTACAGCCACCTTGGAAAATAGTTTGGCAGTTTCTTGGAAAACTAAATATACCCTTAGCATAAAATTCAGCAGTCACATTCCTTGGTATTTACCCAAAGGAGTTGAAAATTTATGTCTACACAAAAGCCTGCACAAGGATGTTTATAGCAGCTTTATTTATAATTGTTAAAATTTGGAAGCAACCAAAAGATGTCCTTCAGTGTGTGAAGGGATAAATAAACTATGGCGCATCCAGAAAATGGAATATTTATTCAGTGCTAAAAAGAAATGAGCTATCAAGCCATGATAAGACATGATAGGAACCTTAAATACATAGTAATTAATGAAAGAAGCCAATCTGAAAAAGCTATATACTGTATGATTCCAACTCTATAACATTCTGTAAAAGGCAAAACTGTAGACACTACAAAGATATAAGTGGTTGACAGGAATGGTGGAATGGGGGTTGGGAATAAGCAGAGTACACAGGATTTTTAGGACAGGGAATCTACTCTGTATGATATAATGATGGTTATGTCATTATACCTTTGTCCAAATGTAGAGAATGTACAACACAAACAGTAAACCTTAAGGTACTATGGATTTTTGCAATGTGTTTATCCTCGGTAAAAAGGTGAAAAAATGTATCTTTGTGCCCTGGCCAGGTGGTTCAGTTGGTCGAGGTTGGCCCATACACCAAAATGTTAAGGGTTCGATCCCCAATCAAGGCTCGTACAGGAGGCAGCCAATCGATGTTTCTCTCTCACATCGATATTTCTGTCTCTCATCCTCTCTCTTTCCCTCTCTCCCCCCCTCCCTCTTTCTCTCTCTTTCTCCTTCCCTCTGTCCCTTCCTCTCTCTCTAAAATTAATAAACATATCCTTGGGTGAGGAAAAATGTATCATTTTGGTGAGTGATAATGACAATGGGGAAGCTATGCATACATGTCTGGAGCAGGGGACCTGTGAGAAATTGCTGTACCTCCCTCTCAACATCGTTGTAAACTTAGAACTGTTCTAAAAAAACTAAAGTCTTTTAAAAAATGATATCACACAGCATAGATTAGGTAGAAAGACAGAAAAGGAATTCTCAAGTGATCAGAAACTCTAAAAGAACTCAAAGCCAGTGTGAACACACGTGCTGATGATATCTAGGGACTGGGGGAATCAAAAGGAAATTGGTTGTGGTTTTCCTTAATGTTTGTCTTAAATTTCACCTATTCTTATACCAATCAATATTTTCTATACTTTCTATCATAAAAGCTATTTTATGTACCCAAATTATTTTTTAAATATTTTTATTACTTTGCATGAGAAATATATTAATTTTGCTCTTCTTAATATTTCATAAAAGTTAATCAGAAAAAACATTATTCTTAAAAGTAAGATTATCTTGTAAATTTTTTAATATAACCAGTATCATTTGCTGGTATACTTAGGAGAAGACACACCTTAATAATCATTAGAACCATGCAAATATAAATTAAATCCACAGGCCCAGTTTCCACTGACTGATGGTAACCCTGAGAAATTCACTTGATATTTCTCTGTCTCAATTTAGCCATTTGTAAAACCAATTTAATAATATTTTAATTTACTTCTAATGGCAGTAGGAGACAATTAAATGCTTGTAAACTTGTTTTCATTGGTTCAAAAGTCTAGATAATTATGTATTAATTTAATGTTCTCAATTTTGAAAGTATTTTAAGATGTTTAAATGATTAAACCTGCAAATTTTTTAATGACCTTTATTTTAATTCAAGTTATTACAACATATTTTAATTTTTAAAGCATATATATGGCTTTTCAAAGTGATAATGTCTCTTCTGCTCAATTAAATTACACCAAAATATTCTCTCCTAAATTTAAAACTCTTTTTGTACCTCATTTATTACATGTATCCATTGTTTTGTTTTTAATTTTTATTTTATTCAAAGCCAATATGATTAAGAGAATTTATCATCAGTTGAAAATATACATCAGTAGATTTTAAATAAGCTTTAAATGCTGGCTTCATTCATCTTACTCCTTTAATAGTGTGAATACATACATGTGAGTGTGATAGGGTGGAGGGATTGAATATGAGCTCAACATATATATGTTAGAAGTAAACTTCATTACAAATATGTAATTGATATAAATTGATCAGGAAAAGCAAAATAGGACTTGGATATTTAAGAATAGAATATATATTATCTTATCATATCTCTTCTTCAATAAGTTACCAGAAAAATAATTTAAGGAAAGTGACTTTTGTGTGCGTTTTATTACAGTGCCATTTATTCTAATATCCTAGCCTTGGTTTTACCGACTGCATTTTCCTCCCTTCTTTTTGCGGTCCCAAATCATCATATTTCCTTCTGAGAAAAAGTAACGTGGAGAAAACTGCCTTAAAATTATCTTTCCATAGGAATGACGTAAAATGTCAGTGCAAAGAGATAGGAGATCTAGGGAGAACATGCTGGATTAGGTGTTCTGGAGTCTTTCTGTGTCTTTCACAAAGACAGACAGAAATTGTCAGCCCACGAATAATTTTCACAGATGTTTGTGTTCCAGGAATGACGCTGAGGGACATTTGCAAAGTCTGCCTTCACTAAGTGAAGAATTGCTTTTTCCGGGGGCTTTACGCACTCCATGGGGGAAGACAGCCTGTGTACCCCGCTCGTTCCATTTAAGAGCATCTGTGCTCATTACCGGCCCCGTCCCTCTGTTCATTTTCTTAGCCATTGACCTAGCTACATGTCCTTTCTCATTAAATCTCTCATCAAAACATTTGTTGGTGTTTTGGGGAAATAAAAAAAATTCATCAGGCCTGAATTATCCACATGGACACTCTGTGTTGTACATTTTTCTTTTATTCATCCTACACTAAATCAAAGTGTGAATGAGAAGGAGTTGTATGATATGGTTCTGGAAAGATGGGTTGAAGTCAAATTATGAACAGCCGCAAGTGTTGTACCAAGGAATTTTATACTTAATGAAATGTGGCAATGGGGAGCTATGGAAAGTATTTGAGCAGTAGAGTGTAATATTCCAGTTGTACTTAGAGGAAATATCCAAAAAATTAAAATAATTTAAGCTTATTATGCGAAAATAAATATAATTATTAGTGAGAATTAATTAGGAGATTTTTTTCCATCGGTGAAGCAGCCGTGAGGGCCTAAGCTAAGATGGTGCTATAGGAGGTGGAGAGAAAACGATGAGGGAGATTTCAGAAGTAGAGGTGGGAAGAGTCAGAGAAGACCCCAAGGCTTTGAAAAGAGTGACTAAGGGGACTGGAGTGGCAATAGCAGAAGGAGGATCTTGGGCTTGCTGGGGTGGTCAAAGCGGTGGGTCATTCGGGTGAAACGAGAAGGAGAAAGAGACGAGGGCTGGAATAGAGAGTCCAGCGTGTTGATCAGGTTGAGAGAGTGTGAAAGAGCCAAGGAGGAAGCATAGAGGGGAACGGAGGGAGGAGGAGGGAATAGAAAGCTCACCAAAGCTCACCAACAGAGGAGTTAAAGTGAACGTGGGGAAGGCAAAGTTAAAGAAAGAGGAGTTCAAGAAGGAAAAGGGTTCAGCAGTCTCAGAAGTGGCCGAGAGATCAAGAAGGAGGAGGATGGAAAAGACACCACTGGATTTTCCCCAGAGAGCGAGGCCCTGGCCCTGACCATCTGGATACATTACCCAGGTTTCAGTTTTCTTTGTCGCTGCTCCTCTCTCTGGCGCAAAGAATTGAAAGTTAACTCTAAAGACACGATCAGCACTGCTGTATGTTGTTCTAATCTCTTCCCTTTGTTTTATAGCCTATTGCCTTGTTTGCCTCTTGAACCAAGACCACCTTTACTCGTAACCTCTATAAAATGCTAGGCACCTGTGTCTAAATTACATGAAGTGAGCATTGGGTCATTTTCCAAGGTACAATCTTGGTTATTATAATTCCAGTCCTATAAAGGTATGAGGAAAATATTTCTTTTCAGAACAGAACTTTAGTTTTCTGGAAAACACTTTTTATCATAAATGGACAAGCACTTATTTAGGAATAAATGCCAAATGATTTGTTCAAAAGTGGCCATTTACTTCAAATAAGTGAGTAGCCTCTTATAATCCATTTTACTCTGCAATGAGTTTCATTATGCACCAGGCCATTGCTGTCTGCTTTCTTACCTAAGTGGAAGCATGGACCTAAAAACACAGGGAGCAGCCAGCAGCCCTTGCCACGTGGAATTTAAAAGTCACTTGTCCTCTAACAAAGATAGCAGCCACCATTGCCTGGCCCGTATTAGAGCCAGCTCCATAGCTCTCCTCTGTAGCTGTGGCTGGCATAATATTTTGTTCCAACGGGGTAGATTGCCAAATGTCAGTGTGCTGCGCTTTGCTATTAGTGTAGCAGTAGGTTTACTAAGAGGCTACTGAGGGTTAAGCTTATACAGGCCCTTTCCGTGTCACATGTTATAAAATGTGCAGAAGTGAGCTATTTTAACAATGATCAGCTATGAGCACTGTCTTGTTCAACCTTGACTTTCCACCCTCCCCTAAACTCAACCACATTTTCCCCCCTGCCTGTTGGTGTTGGAGCCATGGGCATCTTGGAATCCTGCCGAGAGAAAGTTGAGTTTGGGAATCATTTCGTTTGAGAGAGCGTTTCCATGTTATTGCTAGCTGTTCTGGTGAAGTCCTCACTTCAAGGAATCTCCCACCGCCCATTCTGTGCCAACTTCCCCCCGTGTCACAACCGAGAGTGGGTTGTCCTGTGATGTGGATGTGTCCTAGCGAGCTTGGCACCAGCGATGCACAGGTGGCACCAAGTCCGTCAATGAAAAACAACTCTCACAGCTCCTGTGGGAAAGACGCTTAGCAATGACCTTCCCCAACGTGACAACAGTCCTAATGACGTGAACATAGGTTGTGATGCTACAACTTTTCTCAGCTGACAATGACAAAAAAGAAACACAAATTTCAATCAAACATGCTAAAGGAAAGAGAATTATTTTTCACATTTCTCTATTGGAAAAGATACTACAAAATAGTCACCATGTGAAGTGGCAGTCAAAGAGTTTACAGCGAAATAAATGTGGGAGGAGCGTACCATTGAGGTGGGTCCATAATTAATAAAAATATTGTATTATTTGTATCATCTCTGTGTAAATTGTGATGCTGATTGGACCAGCTGCAGGGCTGTGTTATCTGGGCAGTCACACAGGGCCCTGTACTCAGAAGAGCCCAGTGCTTGGTCTAATTGCCTGCTGTTGTCACCCTGAAATTCTTAATTTTCAACAAAGGGACTGTGTAATGTCATTTTGCACTGGGCCCCGTAAATTCTGTAGCTGGTCCTCACAACAGCCTCTCGGCTGCTGGTGGGAACAGAAAGGAATTAGGGTAGTAACTGAATGGAGAAATGCCAAGTCCTAGATGCAAAAGTATTTCTCGACTTTAAAAAACTTGTAAATCCTGTGATTTCTCCATCTAAATAAGCACTTTCGTACTTACTGATTTCATAAGCAGGTCTTCTTTTCCTTCAAGAAACCTCTCCCCCAAATTGTATATGCTTCGGGCCCCACAAGATCTCTAGCAGAGTGCATGTCCTTCAGGCGTCAGGGTCCAGAACTGAATAACAACTGGTAAATTATTCAGACTCAGTTCCTGCCTTCTGTCCAACTTGTGATCATTTCTCAGCTTTTTTGCTTTTACTTTCAGCAGAGGCTGGGAAGATGCAGAGGGAGAAAAAACACAAGTTGGCCGATTCTCATTTGTTAAGAGTTCCAGAAATCAAATAGGAAGTGGACAAATTGAAAAGAAGGGGTTTTGATATTGTTTGCCACTTTCTTTTTGAGGAGGCCAGCCTTGTACCATCACTTCCAAGCTCTACCGCAGAAGGGAGATGTGTTTATTTGTCTAATAATATCCTTGTCTTGCCTACGGAGCTTCTTTCAAGTTACAGAACATTTCTCAGCTGTGAGTTTCCCTTGCTCTTTTCCTTTGCTCTGCTGCGAACTTGTTACGGTTGGGAAGCTGGACACAGTAGCCAGCTCATTAATTCCACTTTAGGAAAGGGTGGGTGTGGGTGAGCAGAGCCAAAGCTTAGATCTGTGTGACCTTTCTCAAACACATCGTTCTCTCCATCTACGGGCGTGACAGCCCCTGAATTCAATCTCACTTTGGTACAGCGCTCTCCTACCAGTCTATTTTAAGGATGAATTCACATAAATTTTTCACTTTTATTAAAAGGGAAAATTGTTTTTGTAAGCTGGTAAAATTTGAAAAGTACTCATTCCTTTGGTTAATGTGATGAATTGGTTCTTAATATGCACAATGGATCTGCACCAAATGTTTACCATACTTAGTGCATTCAAAATAAAAGAACATGTGGAACAATGATTAAACTGACAAATTTTCTTTAAGAAATTGATTACCCATAAATTCGAAAGAATTTAGGAGACAGCTAGCTAGTGATACAGAGAGTTTCTTCAATATATTAATTATCATTTTTTTAGATGAGGTTTGAAATTAGATTTAGATTACAAATTGCAGCTTTGTATAGGCTCCCCACTGCTAGCTAGTGAAATCTTCTGGCTTCAGGGAATGAAGCAATTTGGCTTCCTGTAATAAGACCACAAGAACCTTATTTTTCACTGCTAGAATAATACGTCTGCAGCTTGAAAGGCAGGAATCCAACAGTTGCTCTTTGACTGGGTCACCAGTAGGGACACATTAAATGCAAAGAAAACAGGCATGGAAAACCAGCGATCTGCCTATGCATTTCAAATTCATTCTAAAGCCTGTCCTCCATCTCATTTTACTCGGTTCCTCAGATGTGGCTCACAAAATTGCGTTTCCCTTTCTATGAAAAGAATGAACCTTCTCATGGTTTCTAGGTATAGAGATAGAGACAGAGATAGAGATATAAAGACCCAATAAGGTGCATGCATGGCAATTGATCACCCCATGTTTTGTCATCAAACAGTCTGCAGTAGATTTCAAGTACTTCAATGGGAAAAGAAAAAACAAAACAAAACAAAAAAACCTTCACTTTAGGCCTGGAGAAAGAATCCATTGGAGCCTTTGCCTCTGTATGGCTGGGGCCTGAGAAGCGCCACTGTGTGTGGATATAGGTTAGATATAGATATAGAAATAGATACAAATATATCTATAGATACAGGTATATATGGACATCTATTTATATGTATACAGATGTAAATCTATAGACATCTATAAATCTACAGACATCTATAGATGTCTTTCCATATACTGTGTGTGTCTCCACACACAGTGGCACTTCTCAGGCCCCAGCCATACAGAGGCAGAGGCTCCAATGGATTCTTTTTCCAGGCCTAAAGTGAAGGTTTTTTTTTCCCGTTGAAGTATCTGAAATCTATTGTAGACTGCTTGATGACAAAACATGGGGTGATTAACTGCTATGCATGCACCTTATTAGGCCCTTAGGAATAGTTTAAAAGCTGCCTAACAGGACACAGCTTCCACCTTTACCAGTTGACTGCCTGACTTTACACTCAATCACAAACTTCTCTCTCTCTCTCTAAGGGATATTTCCTCACTGGAGACTGTTAATTAAGTCATGGCATCTAGTTTCAAACATACCTTCTTCCTCATAGTTTCTTGGAACTTCCTGCATAGTTTCAATTAATTTCCTTGCCTCTTTTGGTTACTTAGACTTGAGGGGGGTACGGTGAGCATGCAAAACATTGAACAGATTTTATAACAGTTTATCAAAATTATTTTGTCTCATGTGGTTTTCTGTCGCCTTTTCTGTTGTGTGTTTGAGTGTTTGGAAGCAATTTATGTTGCACTAAGACTGTTTTCCTTTCAGAAGTTCCTACATTTGAAATTCAAATCTCAACTGTCAGCAGGCTGTTTGCTCCAACTGTGTCTTTTCATAAGGCCCTTAGCAGGATCCTTTATGGCATATTCCTCAAACCGGGAGCTTTCTTACTCCAAAAGCCCAGAAGGGCTTTCTAGCTGGTGGGAAGAGGGAGGTTTAAACAGTGGGCTAATCCATCTTGCTTTCGTTTGGCAGTTACCACTGAAAGTGTCTTTGCCTCATATACAAGTCATATCCTCTGTGGCTTCACATGCCTCTCATGGCTTCGTACCCTGGTTTTGCCTTGTTCATTCCTGTGCCTGGGGGGCAGTGTCTAGGTAGAATGAGGACTCAGGCCTGGTAACTACCCAGGAAATATTTCTCATCTCTTTCTTTCTCTCTTGACACAAGTTTGGTGATACTTTCTAAGAATTAAAAATATGAGATTTCTAAACCTTAAGTAATCACAACTTTAATCAAACTTAGCAACCTATGTTGTTATGTCTGTAATAGTCTCTTGAGCTATTCAACTTTATATAAGACTAGGATTTTCTTTTTTACCTTTGTTCATCTCAACTGACCCTATTTCTACTACATTTTTCAGGCAAGGAGGCTTAGGAAGGAAGCATGTGGATGGCCAAATGGCAGCGAGCACAAAGTGTGGAGGTTTTTAATGCCACATGTTAACACCCACCAGAGAGCGTCCACCACAGAGGAGGCAGTAAATAGCCAGGAAAACGAAATGACCCAGCCAGCTGACAGTAGCTTTTATCATCAACCACCCCGGGACCAGCACAATGGGCCCGTAAATGGACTGGGAGATGCACGTGGACCAACCAGACTTTCACCTATCAAAGTCAGTCTAGCTATTGCTGTCTCTGAATGCCCAATGTGCTAGCAACAGAAAGCAATTTGCACCCCCAATATGGCTTATCCCTCAAAGAGACCAACTGGCTTGGTCTCAGAACCACAGGCTTGGGACCCACACAACATGGTATCCAACTAAGGACAAGCTTAAGGAAAATGTTGAAGGAAACTATTACCACCCCTAGGGAATAGTGAAACCAGAGTCTGATGAGAGTGGGAGCTGTGAAAGCATATAGAGGGACACAGTCAGGCATAATTTTTGCACCACGGTAGGGAATTCCAGCAGAAAAATATATCCTAAGTGTTTCATTCACTTTCCCTTCAATTTCAGACTGCTTCTCCCCACCCACTCCATCCCCATTGTCTGAATCCATCCTGCTGATGCCATACAAATGGTTAACCTCCTGCAACATAGACTAAGGTACAGAAAGCCAAAAATAAATCTTGAAGGAGGGGTAAATGGAGACTACTGCACACTTCCTTACCTCCTTGACAATGAAATGGGGCATATGCTCATTACCACTGGTTATAGCACATACCAGACCATCCAGAAGTACTCAGCCTCAAAGAAGACAAGAATGGCTTTCTAAGGACAAAGCTCAAGTGCCAGCTCAGAGGCAACACTATGAAATTTAGCATACCAGTCCTTCATGGTGCATTATATATTTTAAATCCGAGGGTTCAACATGGCACTCTGTCCCCATAAGAAGGATAATGGGTCCAGGGACCAACCGAAGGGTAATTCTTCCTTGCACCATTGTACTGCTAATGCACATGTGCAGCAATCCCAGTCTGAATAGGGTGTGATCACCAAAGGCTAAGATCCCTCAGGGATGAAGGTTTGGACCACGCCTTCCAAAGGTCAGCCTCCAAGCCAGGCTGAGATGACAGCTGAGGATAATGGGAATTTAGAATGGGTAGAATTGGAGTGCAGGATGAGCACCAGCTGTGGCCCTGAGGCCAACTGCAGTGAGAGGGGCTCACTCTGGTCTGTCCCTTAAGAGAGTGACCTGCCCCTCTTAAGTTCCTCCTGGGAGGAAAAGTAGATCTATGCAGTGCAAGGGATAGACTGTGCCATGAAAAGGAGCTTCTCAGATGTCTTGCTGCAGAGAGCATAGTTACCATAATTGGCTGTCCCAGATACTGTGCAATCTTGCCCGAGCCATACTAGCCTTAGGCTGCTGCGCCCTGCTAATGACTGAACACAGCTGATGTACTTACAGCAAGTTCTGCCTGTGAGACTCAAGGAGTCCCTGAGCCCAACTCCTTTAATGGGCCCAGGGACTCGCCATTGTCCTAGACACAGCTTTCTTGGAACTGCACCTTGATGTAAAATTCTTCCTACCCAATCTAACTTCTTTCCTCCTCTCTCCTTCAAGGAGTCTGACCTGAATCACAGCCTAAGGATATCACTTCTTAAGCCCTTTCCTAAATGCAGCAGTAGCTTCTTTTGCTCAATAATTTGTGTTGGTCTGGCTCCTTCAAGAAGCAGATGCTAAGATGAGATTTGATATGGCAGTAGATATATTGGGGGGACCACACATGAAGGATAAAGAGGAAGGATCCAAAGAAGATGATTGAATGATGGCTTTACTGGTGGGTCCCAAAAGGATATGTCCATGTCTCAGAACCTTTATTTGAAGAAAGGGTCTTTGCAGGTGTAATTAAGTTAAGGATAATCAAATGACATCATCCTACATTATCCAGGTGGTCCCTAACTAAATTCAGTGACAAGTATCTTTATAGGAGAAAGGCAGAGGGAATTTGGGGAGTGAAAAAGAGGAGAAAGGCATGTGAAGACGGAGGCAAAGATTGGAGTTATGTGGCCCCAACCCAAGGAACTCATGGAGCCAGCAGAAGGTGGAAGAAGCCAGGAAAGGGTCTCCCCTAGGGCCTTTGGAGGGAGCACAGCTCTGCTGACACCTTGATTGCAAACTTCTGGCCTTCAGAACTGTGAGACAAAAATTTTCTCTTGTTTTAGGCCACCGGCTTTGTGGTAATTTGCTACAGGAGCCCTAGGAAACTAATACAAGTAGGGAGAACCTATGGACTGAAATGCAGGTCAAACTACATGAGCAAGAAGACCAGGAAGAATTGGGTGGAAGAATCGCAGTCTTCCAAGAAAGTTGTTGCTGAGCCAGTAGGGAGTCCTCACACTCGTTGAAGCTGTCTCCCCTTCTCCTTCACAGGCAGCGGCTCCACCAATGAACCAACACACACAATATTGAGCAAAATAGGCTAGCCAGGAGGAAAACACACGGCTGTATTTTTTTCATACACGGGTCAAATACAGGCAAAGAATGTTGGCTAGGAATGTCCATGCAAGTGGTACAACTATAAAAAGAGCAAGATACCAATTATTACAAAAGTAAGAAAAGCAACTACCTTGGAGTGTTGGGGGAGCAACAATTAAGGGGTACAGGGAGCCTCCTTAGAAATGGGGGAGTTCTGTTTCTTCAATCTACATTGTCCAAAAATCAACCAGATGTTTGGTTAAACTAAAAATTTAACCTACCTATGGCCCAAAAACTTGAGAAAAGAAGATCAACCTCATTAGTCAGTAAAGAAATGTAAGTTAAAGCAAGAGGTGCCATTTTTTACTTATCAATTTGGAAAAGATGCAAAAGAATAATAATACCCACATAAGGCTAATGGTGTAAGGAAGTGGGTAAGTTTATACATTTGGGAGTTGAGTAAAGTAAGATGATATTTTTGTAAGAAAATATGTATACACATTACACTGAAAAGATCTAAGAGTACAAAAAATAAGCATAGTAATCTCATGATAAGATTATGAGCTTGTTTTATATTTTCCGTATATCATCACTTTCTTAAAATTAACAAATATTCAATTTATAATCTGGAAAAGAGTAAGTAAAATGTTGGAACTATTCTGATATGTCCAGATCTGACCACATGCTGTGTAGCAGGGCACATGATCCAAAATAAGTCCTCAACTGAATTTTAGGATTTCATTTACTGTAGGAATATTGGCAATGCTACTGAGTGAATATTTTTAGATGAATATTTTTTCCTGAAAGTTCTCAATAAACCTACCTAACACCTCTAAACATCAGAGAGGGGCTTATGTAGTTTTCCTTTTTACATATATTAGCATAATAAAGACAATTTAAAAGTTCTAGCAACTAAAAATTCTTACAGGAAGAGCCCATGTCAATATGTATTCACTTATTTACTAAAGGAGCATTTATAGTCCAGTTGTGGGGAGAGGTGAGTAAGTATAGCATCATGACACAGGGTGTTGTCCTGATGAAGCCCACGCAGGACTACTCAGACAGTGCCTGACCCAGCCTTGTGGGCCTTGCCCTCTCCCCCTCCCTCCTGAGGGACTCCTCACAGATACTCAAATAGTTTAGGTTTCCTTAAAATAAAGGAAAAGAATGTCTTTAAGCAACTTCTGATGTAGGCCTGCAAACAACCCTGATGTATGACAGTGGGAATAAGAGAGAGATGAAGAGAACATAAAATCCAAATGAACTTCATTCTTTCTGACTCTTCATCAGCAGTGAATATACATTATAATCTGAATAACTTGTCCTGCCACATGGTTTGGAAGGATATCCCTGGATATAATGCAGAGAGTAAAGGATTTCACCACTTCTGGACACTTGATATAGAAGTTATGGGATGGCTTGTAGTATAGGAAGACATGTGCTCAATTTATTGACCAGGGAGCAAGTTCAGGGATGGGAACAGCTCCTGATTTGTAGCAGTCAGCTATCATTTTTGTTCTAGTGTACATACAACACTATATTTTATAAAATGGATGTATTTTAGCAGGTGCTTATTCATGAGTATTTCTCTAATTACTGAAAAAAACCCAAATGTAAATCTTACTGATGCCTGGGTGATTGCATTTAAAAGCTTCATGCTCATTGCACAGTTTCTCACATTGACATTAGTGGTTCATTAATATTAAAGAGACCTGCAATACCACGAATATTAGCTAATCATACTGAAGACTATCTTTGGAATCTGTCAAGCATAGACATGGCTTCCATTTTTATAGCTTGACATGCAGGATAGGCTGATCTCACTATTTTTAAAATTTATCTATCAATCCCACTTTGACTAGAAGAAAATAATCTGCTTCAACATACATGCTTTAACCAAGGAAAATATCAACTGAAATTAATATCATTTGAGTTGCTATTTTTAAGAAATAAAAAATGGCAAATATGTATTCTTTTCAGGCCAACTGTTATAAAGCTAAAGGAGTAAGTCCTCTGGGAGAGTTTGTGTAAATAGCATTAGACAAAGAATGCCCCCAGGCAACCCATGTAGCTTCTCTGCTCTCACTTCCTACCGGGTGCAGGTAACATTTGAATATGCAGAATATTTTTCTACACATGGAGTTATACCCTGTGATCCCCCATTTGCTCATGTCCAGGTGACCTTCAGAACTGAACAGAAAAAATGTCAAAGTCACTGCAGAGAATATCTTTGTATTGTTAAGCAGTTCATTCTCTGATCTCTGCATACATAGAAAGGACATTAAAAGATTTCTCAGTGAGATTCAGTATTTACTGTGTGAGACATCTCCAATAATAAATCAACCATTACCAAATGTCTGCTTTATAAAAGACATCCTGATGGACCCTGTGGGATAATCAAAAAGGCTAAGAGCAGCTGCCCACAAGCCCCTGCAACCTGGCTGGGAAGGCAAGAAAGATACTGAGGAAAGCTGATAACCAATTAGTAAAAGGAGGCATATGCAGGGAAACATTCGTGTATACTGGGGCTGGCTTTGTAAGGGAAAATCTGATCAAAGCCATTCATTTGAAAAGGAAAAATCTAGGAAAAATCTAAATTTTGGTGTATTTTACGCTAGTTAATTCTCCCTGAACCTTAGTTTCCTCACCTTTTCTGAAAAGCAATTTCTGCATTTTATACAACCAGCAAGCTAAACAGTGAGCACTC
Source organism: Micronycteris hirsuta (assembly GCA_004026765.1). Lineage (NCBI taxonomy): Eukaryota > Metazoa > Chordata > Mammalia > Chiroptera > Phyllostomidae > Micronycteris > Micronycteris hirsuta. Next base: position 23,033 of record PVJI01002176.1, on the reverse strand, counting down.
AAATCCTTGTGTCAAATTCAGGATTTTTGCATTGTTTAAAAAAAATAGGGATTTCAAAACAAGTGTGCTGCCTCCAGAAGTGAATGCATTTTTTGTCATTATTTTATAATAGGAAGGATTGTCATAGGGTTTCATCCTTCATAAATGTCAAGGTGAGCTAGTGATTGATAACAGAGGAAGCGTTCAGGAAGAGAAAATTTGTAAAAAAAAAAAAAGGTGAGTTTATAGTGTTTGTTTATTTTTTGAATGATTGCTTTTATTGGCTTTGGGGAAGAAAAGCAATAGTTGGGGGTTACAGAACAAGCTCTGCAGCAAGAAAGTCTTGAGTAAGTTTTTCAGTCATAACAAAAAAAAGTTGCAACATCATGGATGAATCTTGAAGAAATTGCAAATGTATAATTGCAAAATAATATGAATGGAGCCACTTTAAAATGGAGCCAGAGTTGCCATCCAGAGGAACTTATTTTTAATCATTTTTTAATTTTCAATTACAGTTGACATACATTATTATACTATTATAATTTCAGGTGTACACCCCAGTGATTAGACCTTACATTAACTTGCTAGGTGACCCTCCTGACAAATCTCACACCCATCTGACCCCATATGTAGCTGTTAGAATATTATTGGCTGTATTCTCTAGGCTGCATTTACATCCCCATGACTATTCTGTAACAACAAATTTGTACTTCTCAATCCCTTCAACTTTTTCCTTTCTTTTCATTTTTCTTTACATATTATGGCTGATTTCAGGTGGGTACCTATGACAAAGATGATATGGTCTACAAGGCCAAATATATTTACTATCTGGTCCTTCACAGGAAAAGTTTTTTTAATTGCATTTTATTGATTATGCTATTACAGTTGTCCCAATTTCTCCCCCTTTGCTTTCCTCCACCCAGCACCCCCACTCCCTCAGGCAATCCCCACACCATTGTTCATGTCCGTGGGTCATGCACATAGGTTCTCTGGCTGCTCCATTTCTTACACTGTACTTTACATCCCCATGGCTATTCTGTAACTACCTATTTGTACTTCTTAATCCTCTCACCTCTTCGCCCATTCCCCTCACTCCCATCCCATCTGGCAACCATCAAAAGCTTTCCATATCCATGATTCTGTCTGTTGTTCTTATTTGCTCAGTTTATTTTTAGATTCAGTTGTTCATAGATATGTATTTATTGCCACCTTATTGTTCATAGTTTTGATCTTTTTTCTTAAATAAATCCCTTTAACATTTCACATAGTAATGGTTTGGTGATGATGAAGTCTTAGTTTTTTCTTGTCTGGGAAGCTCTTTATCTGCTGTTTAATTCTAAATGATAGCTTCTCTAGGTGGAGCGATAGTGGCTGTAGGTCCCTCCTTTTCATGACTTTGAATATTTCTTGCCAATCTCTCCTGGCCTGCACAGTTTCTGTTGAAAAATCACCTGACAGTCTTATGGGAGCTCCTTTATAGGTAACTAACTGCTTTTCTCTTGCCGCTTTTAAGACTCTTCCTCTGTCTTTAAACTTTTGTGTTTTAATTACGGTGTGTCTTGGTGTGGGGCTCTTTGGGTTCACCTTGTTTAGCAGTTCCTGCACATCCCAGATTTGTATGTCTATTTCCTCCACTAAGTTAGGAAAGTTTTCTGTCATCATTTTTCAAATACATTTTTAATTTCTTGCTCTCTCTCCTCCTTCTGGCACCCCAATGATGCAAACATTGGTACACTTGAAGCTGTCCCTGAGACTCCTTATACTATCCTTATTCTTTGGGATTTTTTTTTTATTGTTGCTCTTCTGATTGGATATATTTTGCTTCCTTGTATTCCAAATTTCTGATTTGATTCTCAGCTTCATCTGTTTTACTGTTGATTCCCTGTAAATTATTCTTCATTTCACTTAGTATATCTTTAATTTCTGACTGGTCCTTTTTTATGTTGTTGAGGTCCTCACTAAGTTCATTAAGCCTCCCTATAACTGGTATTTTGAACTTTGTGTCTAGTAGATTGTTTGTCTCTATTTTGTTTTGTTCTTTTTCTAGAGTTTTGATCTGTTCTTTCATTTGGGACATGTTTCTTTGCCTCCTCATTTTGATAGTCTCTCTGTATTTTTTTCTATGTATTAGGTAGAGCTGCTATGTTTCCCAGGCTTGGTAGAGTAGCCTAAGTTAGTATGTGTTCCCTTATGGTCTAGTGGCCTAGCCCCCTCTATGACCCAAGCTGAGCCCTTGAGTTTCACCCCCCATGTGGTCTGCGTACACCCTCCTCTTGTAGTTAAGCCTTGATTGTTGTTGGCATATCAGTGGGAGGAATTTACCCCCAGTCTGATCAGCTGCAAGGACTGGCTATGACCACTGATCTCCAACCACCATAGAGCCCACCCCACAGAACAGGACTTAACATCAGTGGGGCTCTGGTGCCCACTGAGTCTGACCCTTGAGTGTGAATGTGGTTGATTGGTGATGCTTTGATGTGGTCTGAAGCCGTCCACTGGGTGTGCTACCTCTGGGGCTTCCTAGGAGGTGCAGGCCAAGGTCAGCCACCTCCTGTATTCTGCCTGGGGTCACCTGGCATGAACTACAAAGTGATATGCAAATGGCTGCTACTTGTCCTGGGCATGGAGGTGCCCAGGCGAGGACAAGCTGCAAACCAAGGCCAGTTGCTGCTAGTGCCAGGCCTGGGCCCACTTAGCAAGAAGTATAGGGCATGCTGAGTATAGTGGATCTTTTAAAACTTTCCCTCAATGTGTTTCTGTTCATCTCTTACAGTTTGTATTTAAGACTAATTATTACCATTACTGCGGTAGCCCCTCATCCCAGACTTCGCTTTCCACAGTTTCAGTTACCCACCATCAACCGCAGTCCAAAGGTATTAAATAGAAAATTCCCGAAATAAATAACTCACAAGTTTAATTAATTAATTTATTTGTTTTAATATTTTGTTTGGTTTTAGAGAGATGCGAAGGGCAAGAGGGAGAGAAACATCGACTGGTTGCCTCTCGCACACCCCCTACTGGGGACCTGGCTTGCAACCCAGGCATGTGCCCTGACTAGGAATCCAACCGGCCACCTTTTGGTTTGCAGTCTGGCACTCAGTCCACTGAGTCGCACCAACCAGGGCAATAACTCACAAGTTTTAAATTGCTCACTGTTCTGAGTAGTGTGATGAAATCTCCTGCTTTCCACTCCTTCCCACCTGGAATGTGGATCATCCTTTTTTTCAGCATGTCCGCTCTCTATATGCTACCCACTTGTTAATCCCTTAGTACTGTCTCTGTTATATAATCTCCTGTCATAGTATCATATGTGGTCTGAAGCCGTCCACTGGGTGTGCTGTGTTCAAGTAATACTTGTTCTACTTAATAGTGGCCCCAAAGCACACTAGTGGTGGTGATGCAATTTGGATATGCCAAGAGAAGCTGTAAAGTGGTTCTTTGAAATGAAAAGGTATGTATGTATAGGAAAAACAAACATGGTATATATAGGGTTCAGTGCTGTCTGTGGTTGCAGGCATCCACTGGGGGTCTTGGAACGTATTCCCTGCAGATAAGGGAGAACTACTACATTTTAAGGCTTATATTTAATTTAAGGTGGCATTCATGGGATTTGTCTCAAATTTCATGATATTTAGAGAAAGACCAATTAGATAGTATCTTGTGCTGGTCTTCTAGAAAGCAGAGCCCAAGATGAGGATTAAGTCACTAACAATTTATTTGAGAAGTGCAAGCCCGAAGCAGTGAGTACAAAGGATAAAGAAAAAGAAAGGAAAGGAGAATGTGATGCAAAGTGTTATTGCACTGGCTCCTGCTTCACAACTAGCTGTGGAGAAACACACAGGCTGCTCAGCAAATGTGCTCACTCAGCATGCAGCATTTCTCCAGCAAGCTGTTAAAAAGGAACTGCTAAGAGCAGTCTACATTCCAGGTAAGGTCACCCCCTCCCATCTCTCTTTTACCCTTTCTCAAGGTTTACCCCCACTGGAGGCCAGTTCCCCTGAACTCGGGGGTTGCCTCAGTCAGCCCCTCGGCAAATGCTCAGATCCTATCAGTGGCTGTAAGACCCACGGCCTGCAGTCCAAAAGTAGACGGTGAGCCGATGCAGGAGAGAAGGAGGAGGCCTTATAGGGAAAACAGCTGGTGCAAGAGGAAAGTGAGAGACACTATTGGGAAAACTGGAGAAGGTGTGCAAGATTTGTGTCCAGTATAGATGGTTTACACAGCATAATTTTGATTTTTTTTTAGCATTTCTCATTTAACATAATACCTTTTAAATAGTAAGTATGCAAGAGCTATTAGTTCAGTGAGTTTAAAAGTCAGATACGGTATCTGTGGGTTTACTGGTGGCAATCACAAAAATTTCAAGTAGAGTGGCTGTAGCAAGCAAAAAATAGGCCACAAAGATTTTCATGTCCCTCATCTTACAAAATCTGTGAAAATGTTACTTTACGTGGCAAAAGGGACTTTGCAGATGTGATTGAGTTTGAGATGGGGAGATTATCCTGGATTATCCAGCAAGATTAGTCAATCAAATCACATAGGTCCTTAAAAGTGTAAAGCGGTGGCAGAAAATAGATCGGAGTGATATGATGTGGACTCCACCTGTAGTTACTGCTTTCAAGATGGAGGAAGGGGCCATGAGCCATGGTACGGAGGCAGCCTCTCCAAGCTAGAAGAGGCAACGACACAGACCCTACCCCGAGCCTGCAACAAGGGACACGGCCCTGCTTACAACTTGACTTTAGGCCAGTGATATCCAGGACAGATTTCTGACCTATAGAACTTTAAGATAAATGTATGTTATTTAAGCTGTTATGTTTGCGATAATTTGTAATGACACTAATAAACACTGATACAGTTGTGTGGGGGTTGGGGGGAACTAGACAGTTTATATGAGGCTGTTCTGTCTTTCCATCACAAATCTTAGTTCATTCTGGGCAGACAATCACTTCTTTCAAGAAATATAACATAAATGGATATGTTTTTATATGATGTTCATTTTATAACCTTTCTAATTAATTAAAGTAACATGTTATGATATTTAATGATGCAAATTAAAAACCATGTTCATTAAAAGAGAAAAGAGTAGTAGGTCGATTTTTGAAATAGTGAAGAAGCCCTTTCCAAGAGCCAAAAGAAAAAAGAAACATGAAAATAACATCACTGTGGGTCAGATGTGTTAACTATTGAGAAAAGGATACTAATTGGTTGGAGAAAGCAAGGAGGTAATTTGATACAATATATACCTGACCCAGTGTAAGGAAGGATTTTCTAAAAATAGAGCTGTACTTGTGAGAACAAACTTGGGAGAGGGGATTGTTCAAACACAGCTGGTATAAACATTCCATAGATACTGTCAATTCCGGTGGATTATGAGTCAGATGATCTTTATCATTCCTCTAACCTTGATATCCTATGATTAATCTTGGAAATCATTTCATTGACTTGATTTGTATTAATGACAGAAAAAGGAGAAATACAGAAAAACAGAACCTGGGTCCCAGGAATATATCCACAGGCAAATGCAAAAGAGCAGTAAAACTGAAAAATAAAAAGAGCAGTAAAACTGAGATAAAGGGGGGAAAAAGAAAATCCAAAATGAAATGTCTATTAATACTAGCCATTGCTAAAAGAATGTATTAAGAGTAGTTCTTGTGAGGTATCTCTCCAAAAGCAGCAAAAAATGTGCTATGCCCTTGATATTACAGAGACGTAGGTAAAATAAAGAAATGGCAGCAGAGAGGATTCAAAACATAAGAGCTGCATTTATAAGAAAGGCATAAACATCATAAAGAAGAGATGGGTGACATTAATGATGATGGATGACATAATATTTTATAAGAGAAATGATGGTATTAGAGTTCTAGCTGACAAAAAGAAATGGTTTTGGTAAATTCTGCAATGTGGACAAAAATAGCAGGAAGAGAATTCTTAGACGTGATGGCATGGTGAGGAGTGCATTGTAGGGTAGGTTTTCTGAAAATTACAAAAGGCGGAAACGACAAGACTATTGATCACAAGAGATTTTAATTGATGAGAAATTGTTCAGAGACTATGTTACAGAAGAAAATTAAGGAAAATCTGTTTCCTAAGTGTGCTAAAATGTGTTTACAGCCTTACATAAATTATTGAACAGTCAACATCCTGAAAGCACATTACACTTTCGTCCTTGGAAATGAATCAAATGTGTAACGAGGAAGGCTGGGGCAGAGATGTTGTAAAATGATTTCAGACTGTCTACATTTACAGCCTAATGGGCTTAGTGGGATTAAGACGTGGCTTAAAGGCTGCCAACACTAACCTCTTTGTGTCTCATCTTTCTCCTCCCGCAGTACAGGGTCTAACTAAATGGGCTCTGTGTCTCTTACAGCTCAGAGTTGAAGGTGATGGTTGTCAGTAATGGCCATGTAATAGTCCGTTCACCCCAATCTGATTTTTTTAAGTTAAGCCTCAGTGTGATAACTTATCATGCTCATGTCTTTATGCTTCCATTTATAATTATTTGAAACTATTCTTTTGAACACATTCAAATGTGCTTACTCCCTGGCCTACACCTGCAAATTTTATATTTCACTGCTTGTTATTAGGGCCCCACCTAGTAACTATAATCTAACCAGCCTGAAATTGTCTCCGCTGCGGTTATTCACCCTGTCACTCACAATCGGTTCCATTAGCCTTTGGACCACACACTTTTGAACACACACAAGTTCTCCACTGCTACATAACAGGAGTGAGAAGTGGGTTGAAAGAGGGCGGGGAGGAAAGGCCATTGAAAGCCACTATAGGAATAACTGTGCAGTCCAGATTCCCCAACCTAATGCTCACCCTTTGTGCCTGATCCCCACTCCAGCACTAAGGGCATGGTGGGGGCATTTTACCCCTATGGCAAACAGAGGGCTCCTTTCTAAAGAAATTGAATTAACCACCCTGGAAATCTTAAGGCTTCAGGTGTGGATATTGGGACTTCAAAGGAAAGCCATTTTTACTCTGGCATTTGAACAACCTGGTTTTCAAGCAGCATCCTACCTGCACACTCTGTTGGCAGGCCCAGTCTGCCCCCCACCCCCAGGGACCAGAGTGTGCAGTGTGCCCAGAGCAGTGCCCTGCTGGTCAGGACACTACCTGCTGTCACAGAGCAGGTGTGACACATAAGCAGTGAGATTACCTGGCATTAACATAAGAGAAAGACAAAGATAAACTACTGAAAAAAAAAAAAAAACCTATAGGAAACATTATTCAGGAGACAGGAATGCACGTAAAAAATAAAACTACCAAACACTGAGATGAGTAACAGAGAGTACACAGCATAAGGAAGGCAAAGCTTTACCTTTGTAGTGGGGAATCAGCAAGTATCGTCTAAAATCAAAAACAGAAAATCAAGAGAGATGTATGCTCAATATGCTATTATAGGAATAAATATTAAAAAGGGAATTAGTGATGAACAGTGTGGCCTTCATGAATTGAGATGTGGAATAGGGAAAGTGGGGCGAGAAACTTTCCTTTCATAATTCTTCCTATACAATTTAACTTACTACTGTGTCAGTTAGATTTAATTTTTTTAATTGAAAAAAAATACTTCATACAGGGATATGCTCACGAGGTAGAGAGAAACTCCCAGTGAGGTGCAGAAAAATCAAATGGCCCTCTGTGGGCAAGGTGCGCATGAACCATTGCCTGCATCTGACAAGCAGAGACTGCCCGCCCCACCAGCGGAGGTGCTGGGGGACATCCAGCCAGCCCTCAGGACCCACTTTCAAACACAAACACCATCCACTTCAAAGTTCCTTGAGTTGAAGACCAAAGTTCAACTGAGATGACCACCTCTTGGGTTTCTGTAGGGGACAGGAAGAAGTACCGATGATCTGGACTCAATTGACAAGGGGAGAGCCCAGTGTGACGAGCCAGGAGAAGCCAGTTTGCTCCCTTTGTTTTTCCTTTTCAATTGTTCCTTTCAGTCTCCCCAGTCACTCTCAATTCCTGCTGTGACAGATTCATTCAGCTATAACCAAAGGTCCTGTGGGGTCTAGGAAAATTCTTCATCCCTTACTTAATATATTTCACTTTGGAACTCAAATCTTTTCTCCCTGGTCGATACGTGATGGATTTCCTCCTTGTTAAAATACCATCTTCTTCTTTATTTGCTTTTAGTTACTGGATGTCTATTTATTTAACTTATCCCCTATAATATTAGTAATGCTTGATGATACCTCTTTACATTACATATTACCTGCTAATCGCCAGAAGCATGTGACTTGCCAGGCACACCAGGCACACTGATGTCAGCCAAATTAGGGGAATGCGTGTGCACAGGAGGGTCAGGGGAAGGGAGCTATTGCGTTTTGAGAATGTGAGTTTTCTTTCCCTTCAGTAGCTTTTTTCTTCCCCAAGTAATTAACGCTTTGCATTGCTAAGGTTTACAGATCTTGAGTCACCTGTGGTCAAGTTTAACAGATGTTATGGCAACTGTGATTTATTTTCTTTTTCTCTTGATAGTCAGGAAATAGCGTATGAGATAAGGGATGTCAAGTAAACAGAATCTTTGTAAACCCTAATTCAACATAAAGTGGCATTTCACATGCAATGCAAATGAATAATTAAAATTGTCTAAGAGCAGACCCTCCTGTTAAAATATGAGGCCAAGAAAAATAAGAGATGTCAGTAATATCTTTTGAAGAAAATAAAGAGCTATCTACACTAAAAATATGCTTGCAAAGAAAATTTATGGAAAGACTGCAAGTAAAAATAATGTGTCCCTTAGTTAAATATACTGTTTTCAAATTCAGAAACAAGCACAGAATCATTAAAAATATATGTAGTAAAAACATCTCCAGCCTAAGCATTTTCAGCATGAGGATATCATTTTCCATTAAGCATTGAACAAATCAGTGCGTTGTCTTTCTAACTACTACACAGAGATGGGAATGCTATTCTGCGGTGGAACTCTATGCGCGCCCCCTTCCTCGGTCACCCGCATGTCATCCAGAAAGTGCTGAGTTAAGAGTTAGGGAATCATGGGTTCTAGCTGTGTCTCAGTTAGTAATTGCTGACCAACTTTAAGGGAAGCATCAAACATTTATGAGCTTCTGTCTCTTCATCGGTAAAATGAGACCATTTAATTACACGATCTGTGAAGCCAATTCCAGCTAAGAATCTGATAATCCTGTGACCTCATTTAACCCAACTACCTCTTTAGAGGCCCTGTCTCCAAATACAAACACACTGGTAGTTAGAATGTCAACATATGAATCTGGAGGGACACAAACATTCAGTTCAGAACAGGCAGGTAGGTAGATAGATAGGTTCATCTCTTTCCTTTCTCTACCAGGCGACCCCTAATCTTCCTTCTAGCCCATGCTCAGCCTTCACTCATAAGTGAAGCCCCCCTTGGCCACCATTTCAGCTAAGCCTTCCCCTCTGCCTCTATATTTACTCACACTGTGTTGTGTGTGGTGTATGTTTTTGGTTATTGGGTCTGTTTCTCCTTCCAGTCAATGAATTCTTTGATGGAGGAGATACTTACTCATCATTTAACCCATCCCTGGTAATTGTTAGGTACACACTGAATATTGAATGATTGGATGAATGAAAATACATGGGTCTTAGATAAATCTGTGCAGCATCCCTTTGCCACTATTTCTCAGCTGGGTGACCTTGAGCTGATTTGATTATTTAAATAATATGAATCTCAGATTATGGACCATTAAATGAAGATGGTGCTGTATAATTTTCAGGGTTGCTGAGAGGATTCAGTGAAGAAGATATGTTATATGTCAACTGTGCCTCAATTTAAAAAAGAAAATTAAGCCCTGACTGGATGGCTCAGTTGATTCGAACATCATCCCATACACCGAACAGGTTATGGGTTCGATCCCTGGTCAGGGTGCATATGGGAGGCAAATAACCGGCGTTTCTCATGTCCACGTTTCTCTCTCTCTCTCTCTCCTCCCACACCTCTACCTCCTTCCCTCCCTCCCTTCCTCTCTAAGATCAATAAACATATCCTCAGGTGAAGATTTTAAAAATTTAAGCGGATATAAAAGTGCTTGGCACAATGCCTGGTGTGTTGTAGGAGATCAATATATGCTGCTTTCCCTTTCCACATAAATTTGGGATTGACGTAATCACCAAATAGGTATTGAATTTTTAAAAGTACAAAGACTAGCCATCATTCAAATGTATGAAAAATAAACAAGACATATTCTCACTAGCTATGGCTAATTTAGAGGGGCATATAATTTCATATTTGATAGTTTCAAGAACTGCTAGTTCATCACCTGAAGAAGTAACAGCTTTATATGCACAAGGATGAACTTCCTGATAGTTAAAAGCATTCTAAAGAATGACTGTTGTTGCCACTAGTTAACCCAGACAACTGAGAAACACCCAAAAGAAGTCTTTTAATGGAGTGACTAAAGATTTCCAAGCAGCATTTTTAAATGCTCGTATAAATGAACATCCCAAAGGAACAGAGTTTTAAACATTTATATGTGTATGAATGGCGAAAATGAAGACGGGCTTTGGCAACCATCAAGCACAAGCATCTCTCTGCTGCTGACGCAACCCCAGAAAGAGCAGTGAGCGGGGTCACCGCTTTCCTTGACAGAGGGTCTGGGCATCAGGTGCCACACCCAGTGCAGCCCCCCAGTGCTAATGTGAGTGCCCTGTTACAAATACCACAAACTCACCAGTTAACTCAGACAGCAAGTGGCCGTTTCAAAAGAATGCAAGGGAAGACCAGAGAAGCAGGATGAAGCAGGAACAAAGCCAGGAAAGGCATGGCCAAGACCCCACCATCAAAACCACTCTTTAGACAGCCACCACTGGACACTGGCCCCACTGGACTCTAGACCTGGGATCCCCAACCTTCTTCCTCCCGGTCAGCAGACACCACTTGCATTACCACCTGATTGCCGCCTCCTGTCTCCCCCCACCTCCCCCTGGTATGTAGAAAAATTGTCTTCTATGAAACTGGTCTCTGTTTCCAAAAAGGTTATGGACCACTCCTCTAGACTGTATCTCAATCCCTTTCAATAACAATGTCTACCTCTTTAGGCCTCTCCCTCAAGAATTGGCTGTCCTCTTAGGAAGCAATCTACAATTATTTTCAGCAAAATCTATTTGATGCCTAGGGTTCTGGCTTCCATGAGATAAAAATAGGAAATATTTTCCCTTTGCATGGGGGAAAGAGACCATCTCTCCCATCTAGCTGAGGAATCCCTCCGAATGTAAAGGATATTTGCTTGCTGTGGGGCCAAATGGCATCTGTCCATTAGACCTGTTATCCTTGTTTCACCGCTGACAAAACTTGCCGAGAGAACAGTGAGCGATGCAAGTTCCTCTCATGTCGCCGCTGTGCACTTTCCACTGGACTCACTGACTAATCAAATTTGATTTTTAAAAAGCATTAAATTTATCAACTTCCTGCCAAATCACTTTCATTGTTCTAGAAGGACATTGTCTAGGATTTGTAATTGTTCTAGTTCTTCTCACCACTTAACTGCTTTTCTTTTCCTTTTTAAAAATATTTTCAGATGCTATACATCTGGGACTTTGCACTTCCTTTTTTATCCAAGAATAATCACAGGGACAATACCCTGAGGTTACATGAAAATGCACAAGCTGAGGTTCAGCCGCAGAGCCCAGCTCATTCAGAAGCGATTGTACTTGTGTGTCAGGATGCTTTATTATACAGCTAAGTGAAGCCGAGTATCTCACCCTCTCAAGTGCAAAGAACCCTTAAGTGGAAAGCTGTATGTTGACTCTAATCACAGAAATCTGGGATCGATTATGGAAGTTAGTCAATCCTAAAATTTTATTTACTACCTGATACAGATGTATACCTTCCCTTTTAGATTTCATAGTCAGCTGGAAAATCTATTTAACTATCTCCCAAGATAACCATTTCAAATTATAATTTCTTTATGCCAAGAGTTTCAGCAGTTTGGTATCTGCTATAGATCTTGTCACTGCTAGAGACAACTGAAGTTCTGAAAGAACCCTACTGTGAAAAAAAATAACATAGGATGGCTCACTCAAACCCATTCTAACCTTACTTTTCTTCCTTGACTGTGAGTGCTAAAAATAAAAATCCACCTTCTCTGGCTGCCTTCCTGCTAAAAACTGTAGTTCTGTGACACAGTTCAAGCCAAAGAGGTACATAAGCAGACTTCCACATGTATCTAAGAAAGTCTCTGATTTCCTGATGCAGGCACCAGCACTCTCTACTTCCTCCTTCTCTCCTTGCCTGGATTGCAGATGTATTGCAGGAGCTGCAGCAACCACCTAGGGACCATGAGGGGCCAATCTAAAATATTACCTTTAATTAAGGTCTTAATCTCAATCAGTTTTAGATTTATTTTTGAAACTAGCCTAAAGTCATCAAACTCTAATTGAACAAAATAATTTATTGTAAAATCATTATTCATCATTTAAACTCACTTTTTAATTCTACAAAGGCCTTTGGCATACAAAATTAAATATTCTCTCTTACTTTCTTTAATCCCTTTCTTGAACAAAACACTCCAATGGTTTCTTGGCATTCATGGAATAAAATCCAGCTTTTTGCTGTGGCTCAAAAGTTCTCATGGGAACTAGCCCCTCTTGTCAACCTTATTGAATGCTTTCTTCAATCCACGCTATCTTTCAGCCACGTCGCCCCTTTCTGTTCCCAAGTCTGGGAGCCCCTACCTTCCCTGGAGTTTCGCCTCATCATTCTGTTCCCACATCCTTCCAATAACAGATCCTTTCCCATTCTTCAGGCCTCGGCATGAATACCCCCTGGTCGGAGCAGCCTTCTCTGGCCACACGACTGCCATGGCCTTGACACGCTGTTCATTTAGCACCCTCCGAACCCGTCGTTTCAGTCATTTCCTCGTGTGTTTGTTTGTTTATTCATCGTCTCTCCCCATCCTGTTAAAATATAAACCCATGAGGACAAAGACTTTGCTTATGTCCTTGAAAATATAACCTATCAGTCATAAAATGAGTTGTTTAATGGGCTATTCTATTCTTCAGCCAGGTGTTTCTCATTATTGATAGCATCTCCAACTGCCTGTTTTAAGATTGTGCATGAAATTAGCAAGAATAATAATAGCTAATGACAATCTAGCTCTTACCATGTGCTAGGCAATGTGCGAGTGCTTTTTATGCATTAACTTCGTAACAATTCTGTGAGGTAGGTACTATCATTATAATTCCATTTTATAGATGAGAAAACGGGAAGGTTGCTAAGGTCATACAGCTGAGAAGTGGCAGAGCTGGGGTTGACATCTAGGCCATGTGACTGCACAGTGCACCCTCACAAACATATCCCAGCTGCTGATTTAATATCCCAGTAGCAACTCCCTTGCACTGCTGTAGTGCTCAACTGATTATGAACTTCTTTCATGTCTGTTGTATTAGATGAATAAGGTTAAAATTTGCCAGAGATATTATTGTGTTTGCAACATATGAGAAAACTGAAGCGCAGAGATATTAAGTGATTTACTCAAGATCAGAACAGCAATTGGTAGAAGTGAGCTGTGGCCCAGGAGTTCTGATTTCCCTTAGCACCCTGCTGCCCATGGGCCTAATGCACATTCCACATGATGGGTAGAGAATCTACTTCCAATAAATGTTTGATTTCTTTTCTATAATATGGTAACCAAGAGTGTGCATTGACTTAAAAGAATCCTTTAGAGCAGTTGTGCCACTACATGTTTGCATGATGGTATCTCCCCGAACATAATCCCTTTTATACGAATATGAAAGCAATAGAAGCTGTAAGGCATTTTACCAGTGTGGGTATATTAGAAGCCCCTGGTTTTACATCAGTAACCATTTTGACATGTAACTGTCCTCTACCCCCATTTCCAAGTTCTCAAGAGCAAGAGTTGTGAGTACTACTTGGTTTTGCTAAGAGGTCAAGACACATTTATTGATGCTTATTTAGAAGGAGAAGGCAATTTCCACTTGAGCAAGTTTTTCCTTCTTTCATGAATCAGATTCAACAATCCTAAAGGTTTGCAATGATTTTAACTTCTCATATATTAATTCATTCTGTCAAACAACAAGTCAGAGTTGCTAGGCTCAGTCCCATGCTAGGCACCAAGGGGTCCAAGGAATGGAAAACAGAGGTCTTACCCCAGGGAGCTGACTCTCAAGCTGTGG